>DWPA01002209.1:0-16247 GCA_018251375.1 Calpodes ethlius
CCATGTTGGAGAAAAATAAACCATAAAAAATATGTACGCGTGTAGTAATTTCGTGTATTAATGACTGCTGACACATTCACAAGTATGCAACTTTTTTTAACAGCGGAAAATGGCACCATACGAAAAAAACTCTAATTATAAAGATAGTGGGGTATTTTATTTCCATATAAGGCAATATTTCAATCTTTCCAAAGTAGCCTATAAAGGCTTCCTTAAGATGGTAACACATTATGTATGACTATTGCAATTCCGAGCGTTGTTAGTCTAATACGCCAACATTGTATCTACATTGGACATTTGCATACCATTGCCTAATAGTCCTATTGCCTTTGGCAATCCAAGTTCCTTGACTTCACATGGGAGTTTTAAGTTATTTGAAATTTTACATCTTTAACAATATACCTGAAACAATGCCTGCCAGTTACTAAGTCACTAAGTATTAATGGTTGTAGATGATGACTATCATAGACAAACAGTTGGTGTCGATAAAATAGAGCAATAAAGAGGGGAAGAGATTGTCTTTCTTTACGGCGAATTTTGTGCGGAGATTCTCGTACTTTGGACGCCGTGACGGGACATAGGTTACTTTTTATTGCAACAAACATGTCTTTCGTATGGAAAGATCGATTATGTTGGATATATAAAAAGAGAAATAATAAAAAGGTAAGATCTGTGAGTTTGTACTTACTTACGTATATTAATCGTCATTACTGAGTGACATAGGTTACATATATGTATTTTAAATATTTATTGCTCCAGTGTGAAGCCGAGGTGTGGGAGAAGCTAGTACATATGTATATTATATAATACGAGAAGGTAACATTGTAATAAAATCCACTAAGTAAATTATTTACTTGACCTAAAAGTAGTTTAGATACTTGTACATAATTTAAATTAATATGAACCTCCAAAAGGTCAGACACGGTAAATGTCGGATTCGGTGAATGCCACGGACTGACAGAGCAAAGTCAATTTACTTTCGGGATCGCGGTTGTTGTCTCGTCCGGCCGGTGAGATTACTAGTATTGTTTGGCCTTTTAATTGGAATCGATTGTTTGATATCCCATATCTATCTATCAGGCTGATTAGAAATAACTTCAGAAAGGTAAACGAGTCAATTGCTCGAGTATCGATAACAGTATGTTAAATAATATAAAGAAATACTTAGTCTCGATTTTATTGCGTCTTAACAAAAAAAATCGTAAGAATAAAACGTAAAAATATGAAGTTTACAACTTTCCTATAACTATTTTGATATGCGTTATATTATCATAGATAATTATTTTATATCTATATTTAATTCATAATTTATTTCAAATGTATTGCAAGAACAGTATGTCTTCTTGTCTACTAACTGTTTGTCAAAAAAGAAGCATAATATATTGACCTCTCACATTTGTACGTAATAGAGAAAAAATATATTAACAGAAATAGCAACGACAATAAGTTTATATGAAAGTAAATTGTTTTCATTTAATAAATAACTTTAACAAAATCTAATAATAACTGTAAGATACACATCAGTTCAGGATACAAGATAGATACTGATCAGCATATAAGATAAATGCTCTCCACTCCATTTACATATCTAAAGATTGAAAAAAAATCGCGTAGGTCCATACGAGTGATATGCAAATAGCCCTCGTATTCAACAATGACATCATGCTCGGGTTGATGAGACTATACGAAATGTCGAATATGAGAATATTTGTCATGTATCCGTATGAGATTCATATCACTACACAGACGTATCTTTTCAAAGTTGCACAATGAAGGGTTATCTTAGTAGCAGAGACTTGACACATTTAATATGATAGATATACAATGGAAGACTTTACAACGTAAAATTAATGACACTTATACTTAGGTCAATCGCGGTTTCTTACTATCGGGAAAAGACGAGGTCTAAAAAACAACACATTCTAGATGAAACGATCTACCGCCATCTGCTGAACAATCAGTAGAATCTCTTACTTATGGTTTAAAGGCGTTACTCTGCTCTATAAGCTACTTTTATATGTCACTGATACACTTATTTACATTCCGTTCCGTTCCGGAAGGCTGCTTTATCACGGAGGAAAGTGAACAGCGAAGGAATTCCTCAGCTTTTTCTGCAGAAAATACGTTGCAAATAAACCGTTAATATTCCAATTATTTGCGTCAAACAATAAGTAACAATCATAATGATTACAAACTTTCTCAAACCCTACTATCCTGATATTACTTATATTTTGTTAGTACTCTATGTAGTGTGTCATAGGATGTGATAAGTTATCTGTGACACTGTACATGTACAGTGTAAGCAAGATGGCTGTAACAAGAAAAGTAATAAAATGATTAACAAGTACAATGGCTATTTTTATTTCAGTTAACTAAGAGTGAACTAGTGTTTAAACAAACGTTACAGAAAAAATCTTTTAATTTGATTCTATGTAGTTTGTATATTTACGGTATTTTTCTTGCGTAAATTGCTATATTTATCGTAGAGAGACGTAATATTGACAAGTTAAGACAATAGATAAAATATGCATGTATCGTCTTTTGCCGTCGTCTATGTCCACGTCTGTTTTGTTTTCATATCTGTTACGCGTAGTATTTTTTGGTTCTGTAGTTTATTACAGAATATAATTAAAATTTAAACAAGAAAAGCATTTAGTAATACGATATTATTATGAATGTGTCTTGTGAAACTTCAAGTGAGTAGAAATCATCCATACATTATCTCAGATCATTATTATGAACGATTGTAAGTATATATTAACAAATATAGGACATTAAATATTATGTCAACAAGGTTGTATAAAGAAAAATATTTCATGAATATAATTTTCAATGACTCTGACGATGCAACTTAGAACGAAATCCATTATAAGGAAGAGCTACAAATAACCTAGTTGAAGAGAAGGAGAAACAAAATCAATCTGCGACGAACCAATCTTGAAATGGTTCCATTGTTAGCAATTTAGATGCAGAACTCTGAAAATAACAACGTTTCTCAACCTTTATATATAGCCAATATCATAAACGGGACATCAGTCTGTTCACTGGATATAAACGTTTATGAAACGGGACAAAATAAAAATAGCTCAGAAACTATATCGAATTACGGATGCATGATATTTCGTCATAAATATTTATTTAGTAGAGTCAATATGAGAATGTATTTGGAAGAGAGAACCGAAAAATAGTGTATTATGAGTTTCGACTGAATCAACATTTTGCAAACGGCAACATTGTTATCGGACGTCGCTTTCATATCGAGATTGGGAATGAGTAATAAAATTGGGTTCGGAATGTTCGTTACATTATAAATGATTTTGGGAATGACGTCGTCAGCGGTGGCTGGGCACGTGGCATTTATTGAAAGCTTTTGTAAGGCATTCACGATGGTGATTGACAAATTACCGTTTATCCCGCCGTGATGGAACTCCGCGCCACGCCCGCGCTGCCAGCACTGATTGAGCCGCGACCCGACCCTGTCCGGTCTCATACTTTCGACATTTATTCGCATTCGCATTGTTTTCGCATTGCGAGATTAATCTGTAACCGGTACTTCATTATAGTTACATTAATTTTATATATTCGTGTAAATGTCAAAGGTTTTACTTTAATATATGTCTGGTGAATACAGAATTAATGTTTATTTTATTGTTTACGGGGGAATTGTTTACTTTAAATACTTACAGGATCAAATATATACAAACTTAGATTTAGTATAAATTATTATTTGACTAGAATAACGTCATTTACGATTCGATACGAGTATGATTAATATACGTTCTGTATATATTGTTAATTCTCTACTTTGTTCTAAAAAAAAAGTTGTAAGTTTTCTTTAAAAATTTAGAATATCAAACACAGTAAACGAAGTTCAATACTTACAATTATTGAACAATATTAGCACAGAAGTAGAAAAGATTCATCAGTATATTCACAAAGTATTCCTGAAGCCTTCTAATTCAGCAGCGTCTCAAAATTACAACATTGCACAGATATACAAGCAAGACGAGAGATACAAACCATGCATACTTTGTGTATCGACCAACATACTATGATACAGCTGTTTTGCTTTCATGAATGAGGTCGGGCCCAAGCTTAAGACACGCGTGGCATTTCTGTTTTCTTTAGTCCTTTCAAATTGCGTACTGCTTTCAAAAACTAGCGCTGCAAAATCGGTATGTTGGTCACGTGCGCAAATGTTATGTTACATTAAGCAGCTTGTAACAGTTCTACGAGATCGAGATTTATCAAATTCATTGGTACATTGTAATATTAACGGAATATCGTATACCTGCTTACTTCGTATGCAGTTGAGATTTGCATCACTACACTTTAACCTCTTTATATTATGTGCTAAGTTCTTGCTTTTAGGAATTCACAAATTCCGATTCTCACTAATGCACTGGGTAAAATTATTGTGCAATATATATTAACAAATATGAACTATTTGATTCTTACAGATAAAACTTAACTCAACTTCAATTTCGTTTTTAAACATCAATATTTTTACAAAATGTGTATTAACGGGATTTCAGTTCAAATGGTCGAATTCTTCACTATTTAGTTTAAATCTATGTTCTAGGAAGGTAAGCACTATGAGTATTAATTGATAATGTTACTCAATGAGTTATGAAGTTATTAATGTTTTGTAACCAGAAAACGTGATTGAAGACACTCAAAACCAATACACTTATTGGTTATAAAAAAACTTATTGTTTCCCATACATATTGCGGCACGGCTGATATGTAATAAAAATACGAAACCGTTCCTCGCATTTCCAATACACGGAAGAGTGCGGATACGTTTATTTTCCACGTACAGATTTAGTTTTCGTTTCGATCGAGTGCAAGCAAACGTCGGTGCCGTGATTTGACGTGATATTTCACGTTTCCATTCGCTGCTCGGGCAAAAATTGCGATAAAAAACTATTAGTAAGTACCTATATGCGCGTATATCCTGTTACTTATACGGCATTGGGCTACTTGTAAGTGGAACAGTTTTATTATTGTACCATTGTACCGTACCTAGAAATCTGTAAGCTTCGCAGTTACGACTTGTAAGTCGTTGTTAGATACGAGTAGATATGTGTGGTGATATCGTTTATGAACGTTCCGTATTCGTATTAATACTAAAAGTTTATAATGTTTTATGATTCTATCTCTAATATTTTTCAATCTGAGTTTGCATCAGTTTTGGTACAGTAAAATGTTATGACGCGGATTTCCCTGGGAAAAACATAAATTTTAAACATACATTTCACTCCTAACTCCGGTAAAAATTAAGAAGCATGAAAATTTAGGGGTAAAAAGGGCGGGTATTCTCTTATCGCGTGTCAGATTTTATTTCAAACGTAATATGAATAAGATTTTTTAAAAAGCAACAAGATAGCGTATAATTATATGCAATATTAGTAGGTACTGGTAATAAAATTGTACCGCAGTTAAGGTTTTTTTATTACTGTACTAATTGCGCCTACTCCCCTTCGTAGCCTCAGTAGAACCAAGTTACACAAAAAGCTGTAAAAAGTCGCTGGGACGCGGTTGATGTAAATTTATAATCAGTATTTATGATTTTTAGACATCCTTGTAAGTTTACGATTATTAAAAATGTGTAACGCAATAATTTTAGTAATAAATGAATTAGTCTACGCCAAGTTATAACAACGTTAGTAAATTGGATATAAGTCGGGATAACGATCAAATAATTACACACTTAATATCGCTGATGCACGTAATGTGGTATGTATGACGGAACTCGCCTTCACGTCTCGATCATAATGAGATGACTAATGGATTTTCCTCGCTATCATCCCAGCGCATTTATGCGTGGCTTTATATAAAAATTAATTATATTTGTGGCTACTAATATCCGATCACGGGTCATTAGAAAGATTTTGAGTGCCTTATAATCGAAACGAATCGCATCTTTTACGAAACGCATTGCTGAGATAGGTTTAAAGCCCCGCTGTAAAATTTCACTTTGATGCCTACAGTTATAAGAGCAGAATGATTTTACAATATCCACTTAGCATACAGTTTATACGAAAATTGTTAGAAAATTTATTATTACAGAAATTGTTATATAAAAATGAATGTAAGATCGTAAATATAACTTATATTGCGGTGAGAATACGGCGTTCAATTTATTAATATTCGAATATAATACTTTCGATTTAATATCTATTTTATTTTATAAAGCAATTTGGTTCATAAATTAGGATATTGAAAATATCTAGTTTTGAAGTGAATTTGTTAAACAACTACGTCAAAATAGACATTAAAAAGTAAAATTTATATACATAGAAGGGAGAAATTCTGTCCGTCTAGCATACTGATCCCAATCCCATGCCGGCAGACAGGACTACCGTAATAGCAACCACCAACAATATCTCCCTCTATGTGGTAGACGAGAAAAAAATTCAAGCTGTGAAGTTAAAATTTTCTTTTAACATTTTTTTCTAACACCTTGTCGGTAAGATAAATGATGTGTATGATTTTGTACCCATGTCAAACCACAACCTTACTAAGGATCTCTAATCTAAGGCGAGGACGTACGGACGGACGAACGGACGGACATGACGAAATCATAACGATATCCCCGCACGCAATCTATAAAATGTTTTTAGGCAAACAACATAAACATAGTTTCATACGAACGCTGTTGGAATAAAATGGAATTTTAACTCTTGAATTGCATTTTGTAACACGAAATATGTTTTACATGTATTTCAATCATATGAAGTGAAGTGAATGTCGATAAACGTAACTGTAAGATGAACACTAAAACATTACGTTCAGAAATATTTTTGCGTTTCATTGGTAACGATATCTCGCGATGACAACATTTTTAATTGTACTTTAATAATATTGCATAATTTACGTGGATTTTTCTTTTAGGAAATGATTCGAGTTTGGAATGAAGTTTGCTTAGTGAATAACATCATCGGTAATTTCCATACCAAAATGATTCTTCATACGGATAATCTTCCAGCCTGTAACAACACGCACAGGAATAAATTCTAAGACGTCAGTGTAAATTAGCAACAGATATTGTAATTTGCATATTACATGTTTGTAGCATAGTTTGAACATCATATTCCCATTTCGTCTTTTTGGTCATGTTCAAAATGTTTATTGAATATGAAATACAAATTGCACACTTACATACAAGAACGTCTGTACGCATAATAAAAGAGTTGGGTGTGCGGAGGTCACGTCTATGCGGCTTGGGTGGCGGCCTGGCAAGCGGCTGAAGCCAGGCCCGAATGAATGAATATACAATACTTTAACGTCCATTTCAATTACTTCTTTGAGGTACATTGGTTGCACAATTATTAATTTATACGTAGACAATTTTACTTCGTGATTGTGTGTGAGTGAACATCGTTAGAAGGATTTTCCAAGGAAATAATTTCCTTCCATTTATTTTACGATATTTTTGTCTCTGCCGCCTTCAATGTTCATAAGGAACCCGATCCTATCTAATCTGATCAGCGCTATAATGTTGCGAATAAAATAGGCGCAAAAAATAAACATGATAGGATAGTCAGCGTATTTATATATTGATTTAATTTGCTACAACAGGACACAATCACAGCGTCTATGAAAACCTGTGTTATTAGCAAAAAGTTCCTTATTTTATGCAACATCTACAGGCATCAATTCAGTAAAGAATCACGCCCTGATAAATCGTTTATGTCTCAAAATATTGTTTAAATTTAAGGATTCAATTTTACACTGAAACAAATACGTGGTGAATTTGAATTCTGACCGATTACAATTCAAACTACTGAACTAAACCAGCCACTACTGCTATTAATACTTTCTATGTTATAAACTTACTAGCGGCTAGATTTAGCGCGATATAACAAGCGTGTCTATATTTACCCTGGTGCTAAATCAGATCCAGTGCATTCATTACGAATGTCACAGTTGTGTTACGATGTCGAAGTGTAAAGAGAAAGTAATTTAGAGTAAAAAAAAATGTATCACTAATGGCTTCGGTCCAACTTGCTTTCTAACGCCAATGATACAAGTATATCCGGTCTGAAGATTTGTACTTTCAAAGTACAGATTTTGATGATAACTTTTTCAAGTTTCTCAAGAAGTGCTAAGAGCGTGTCAGTTGTAGATAAAATGGTTCAGTACACGAAATGCGTCTTAGTACACCATACATCTATACATATAAATAAAATATAATTAATAATATAAATATAAATAAATAGTAAAATTGGAGTGTCTGTTTGAAATATTAAAATAACCGCTTTTTATTACATGCATAAGAAGTAAAAATTCGAGGGATGAATTTTAAAATGTGAAAAACTGTATTATACTTATTTAAACCGACTTTTTTACCTTATACGTTATTTTATAGAATGCATCTACGAGTATCTCCTAATTATACTTTTTGTAAAACGGCTTTGACAGAAAGCCAAACGTATGTATGTGACGAATTTATAAGGATTCCGTTTCAACCATTCGGCTGCCGAAACCTTAAAAATAGAATAAAACTTGGCTTAACGAGAAATCCAAATAATTACTACCACACAGATGCTATCACAAGTCATACTTTTTGATGTCGTTGTCAGCCCAATGACTGCTGTTATCAATTCTTATATCAGACCAAATAAAAAATACAATTTTGTGTAAATAAATATAAAATTCACATTTAAGACAAAATCTTTGCTTGCAAACAATATAGTTATTTCCCTTGTTTTGATAGTAAACTATAACACAATTCAAATAAAAAAATGTACATTATATTACTAGTACATTGTAAGTGAGGCCAAATGACCAAACAAAAATCATTTATCTGCGTATGGATGTGACGTACAGTTTGCTTGTTTTATCCACATGTAGAAAATGAAAAAAAAATACTAAACCAGTAATTACCCTGTTGCTCGACGGGACTTCGTTTCGATTGTTTATTGCCTTCTCTACCGGATGTTTCTATTCCGTCCTATTTGGTCGTCATCGTATTTATATCCCGTGCCAGGGGAACATCGAGATGAATTGAGTGCTAGGATATATAATGTCGTTCTAATTCAGTTCTTAGGGTATCAGTTATAAATGCTATTTTGTAGCAAATAATGTTGTCTTTTTAAAAACAATTGCACATCGAATAAGTAACGATTAAATGGTGATTGAAGTACATTCTTCAATAGATATATTTTATTGATTGCTTTACATTGCGTTTTATGTATGTGTGATTGTGAATTAAATACTCCAGACATTCGGATGTAGGCGTAATGGTAAACAATTTAATAGCTCTAGCGTCAGGGCTTCGCTTCCTGATCGCTAAACCTCTCCAACCAGCATTGCAACGGAAATTTTCGTTTGCAGTCATAAGATTTCTGAAAAGATTACTGACAGCGGCGGCGGTGTCTGGTGTCGTAATAAGCTTTATGGAGAATTCCCAAGGATTTGCCGCTGCGCCCAGACGTGTCCGCGCATATCATTCAACCAACTGTGAACTACGGAAGCGTTGGGCAGGTTCATAAATCTTCCTAATATTCACACATCCATGTCTTAAATGCAAAGATCTTGTGGTGTAATATAATATCATTTTCAATGAATGCTTGCACATTCTACAGATGTGTGATTTGCGTACAAGAAGTCCCTGTATGGGTAAAACAGAGAACACAGCTGAAATATCTCAAGCAACCAAAACGCGAGAACAATCATTTATTTAACCTGTCTCACCCTGCTCTGCCGTGATTCTTTGGTTGGAAAGCAGGTTTATTGTCTCTGTACCAACTGATTTGCAGGTTATTTTAAATTCAAGAGCAATAAGTTATTAGTGATGTACCTAGTTGTAGTCTCTAATCAAACTTAATTTCACTTGCCCATTGATTCCAGCGGGTGTCGATCGCGGCTGTTGATTTTGAATGTAAGCACGTCCCTGCAGTCACGACTGCGCTTGGAGACTTTCTCCGGCACGACTGCCCTATATTGTAGATATGAAACTGAGACAATTCTAACTTTCAACAAACCTTATAATTTTCCATTAATAATAACAACATTTATACTGGATAGAAATATCCGCTAGATTATTATTATTTATGGGTTGGGCAAGGGATATAAATTTTAAAGGCCACTGCGACCATGATCTATGGCAGCCATAGCCATAAAATAATACATATACACCTCTGCTAGATTACTAAGAAATCGGTTTAACATTGAGATGTATAAGACCCTTGTGGTGTTATAATTGACAGCTTAAAATGAAAAATGAAGTGTTTACAAAATTTATAATGATTTTTTATATTCCTAAACTGTCGAGTAAAAAGCTTGAATATACAATTGTTTTTTACAAAACCCTCTGTTCAGTCTATCATTCAGTGGATACATTAGCCACGTGTACGAATGCAGTTCAATGATCTGTATGACGCGAGAAGCCAGACCGATTACATTTATCCTTTTATTTTTTGGCATCTGACATGTGATGGTATCAGAAACGTGGCTGAGAATTCTTAGCGGTAAAAGAACATGCATATCGCATGCATCCGATACGCAGTGAAGCGGCGCGGAGGTCGCGTCGGGCTCCCCGCGAGCCGCGCTCCCGACATAGTAACTGAACAATTACTTTTACTCGTTCCTTTGCCATTATCTAATGTGTTGGCTTTTTGCAACCAACTCGCATGAGAGCACTCGCGCTTTCCCCCAATGCAATTAATTACCGATGTTATTCAACATGTGGTGAATTGTTTTCACGGTCCGCGCGGTCGACCGTTTCCCGTTGCAGCTTGCCCTTGTAATAAGACTATTTGAGTCTGCCTACACGATTTTGACATTTTTAGTTCACGGAGACTAACTTACGACACTACTTTTGAAATGCCATGCTTATGACGTATGTTGCAATTTGAACTCACGCTCAGTTCAACTGGATCTTTTGTAGGTAATAATTAACAATGAGCTAAAGTTGGCTTTGAAAGAAGTATTTTGTCTAAACCGGAAACAGAATAAGGGAACGACGGTTTTGTTCATATGTTCATCATCATCAAAGAGAGTATAACTACTTCGACATCTGTTGACAAAAGACGTTTGAACGAATACTTTTGATGTTATAGTTTATTTCTCATGGGATGGTGCGAGAGACATCTGTCTTTTAGCATGTCTTTAGTAACAAAGTACTCTATGTAGCATAATATGAAAGAATTCAATCGATTTGTAGCATGTGGCAAGATAATATTATGTTTTTGAATTCTGGTGCTGATATTTAAATACTAAAATTATTTTATTTTATTTACACATTATACTTGACCACTTGTTTCAAATTTAAATCAATTATTTTCTTGTTTACTGTGGTCGAATAAAAGTCCACCCATTGAGCATTCACCATTGGATCAATGGGAAGTCAGTAAATTAGCCTATAGCTATTACTTATTTATGTATATAATATTGTTGTCTGTCATTTATAGCTTTAGGGTGTATACGACGCGACGTTCTTTCAGCACGAGGCATGTAGCGATGTGAACACAATAATCGTAAAAAGAGGGGATCTCTTGTCGAGAAGTGCGCAAACTGTCCGCGCGGTGATAAAGGAAAATGCATTACTTCCCCTTCGAATAGCGAATGGGGATTTTTCCTTAAAAGAAGCCCTTCAAAATGGCGGCTCAGGTCATTAATGTTCGTTCTCAAGAGTACCCAAATTTAAAAGTTCACTTCCTCTTTGGTTGTAAGATGCTGAAATTTAACAGTCCCATAAAATTAAGGGAACAACGAAGGTTCTTTATTCTACTCCGTGTTATAATATTGTTTTTCTCATCGTTTGTGTTATTTTTTACCTCTAAATAAAACAATTTATATGTATCATTAAATTTTTGTAAACTGCACTGCCTAGCTATATTCTTATCGACGGATGTATGTAAAATATAAATCAAGGCAAATAAATTAAGTCCATTAAGTTTATTCATGAATACATATCAATAGAAAATAAACAATTGAGCGATTTATCGAATGGCTGTGTAATTGTAGAAAATTTCCATATCGGAAACATAAAATCATAATTTGAAACTTGAAGTGTCGAGTTTCAAGTTTTGAGACGTCAACATTTTTCAAACCACGCGTTATCCTAATGAGTAGCATGAAAAAAATATTTGAAATTTGTTTTTTCTATCCACGAAATAGGATTTTTTATGGCCTTTTTTGTTTAATTTTATTGAAATAATCATAAAAATTTGATTTCTTTAAGATCCTTTATTCTTTCCACTAATACGTACTTTAATATCTATCGGGAGTTCCATTCATCTTGAATCATAGCCAACGTCGGTCCGCCCCCTCTACTAGTAAGATTTACGAGTAGCTATATCCCACTTATGAGCTGATATCACGGGGCTTGTTTTTAGTTCCGGCATGTCCTTCACACACATACGTATAGTATTTTTTATTTAACCGACTATCTATTTTCAACTCGCGGTACCTACTCGCTCTGTCCACGTATAACTTCATTATTTTCTTATAACGTAATATTTTATTATACGCACGCAAACAAAATATTGATTACTTAATTGATTAAAAGTTTTAGTATTTCAGTATCCGTTTTGTAAATGGATTTAATTTTACAATATTTTATTTGAATAATTTTTTCCACTTTTATTGTGAAAAAATAATGTTTTCTTATACTTAATACATTACGTACTTACTGTAGAAATAACCGTAGAATCTATGTAAATAATTTTCACTGTGGAAAACGTAGAGCTACTGGTCGCTTTGAGACGGTAGATGTGTGAACGGGTTTTCGCTACTAGCTGAGACCCTTTAAATTGTGAATGTCATAAATAATGGAGAAGCGTGAGAATTTATTTCGGGTCCTAAAGATACCGTGTTGAGAAAGAAGAGACGATTTAGACGTGACAAGTTTTTAGAATGATACTGAACACCGCAGACCACGTCCGACCCCGTCGCTCTGTCACCCTTCTGTTTGACACAACATTCAATTCATATTTGATGCAAGTGTACAATCCTTGAGCGATTTTCTATCTAGCCGCTACAATTATAGTTCAGAGAACCCGAGGAAAGTGAACGAGTTGTACGACAAAAAGAGCGCGTGTTCAAATAACCTACACTAATCGTTATTTATGAGCTTGCAGTAACTCGTGACTATTGGATCATTATATTCTTGATCGACAGTTCGTCAATGCAAGTAATTAAATTTTCAGTTCATCACGTCAGTTGTTCTTGTAAGGAGCAGGCATTTGACACACGCTACTTTTATTATGCGCATGTATTACTCCTAAAGTGGATACAGCCATATGAAATTTGAAGTTTAAATCGAGGTCGTTGTAGCCATTTCGAGTTGCGTGTGTCGTATAGTTCTTCCCGCGCGAAAGTGATTAACGGTGTCGTGAAATTAGAGGTCATTGACCGAACCCTCTGGCGCCACGTGGTATTACAGGCACAGCTTATGGCATTCCCCTAATTGCATAATACATTACATTGCTACGAAATCCTAATTAATTGATTGAAACGAAAAGGCTTACTGTTAGTGTGATGGCGCCGAATTAGACCATAAATCAGTTTTTATGTTTTAACTTGTCTTTAACCTATCTTCATGTTTTGTTATAGGTATTGATTTATTTAATATTACAGATAAAAAGTCTTTTGCAAAGTTTTAAATAATATTATCTGTGGAACCTGAATCGCTAATTCATTGAACAAGGTCAACGCACTTACCGACCTATGGAAATTTTCACGAGGGTGAACATGATCGTACAAGGAATAATAAAATTTGCAATGTTGCATTTGAATATATATGATAAGTGGTACTTAGTTTGTTGAATACTGTCAAGTCCAGTTTTGACGGACATAAAATTATATTTCTGAACCCTAAAATATATTGTTATTTTTACTGACACTATTTTATTACACGTTCCAATGTTTCAGTTAACTCGTGGGTAGGTACTTATTAAATTATGACCTAATTAAAAAATAAATTGTCTTAGCAAAAATGACCTTGAAATTTTATTTAGAAGCTTTATAAAATTAATTGCAGAACCGAGATCCGATAATCAAGCTTTATTATTCGACATTGATAATCTACTTAACATCGAAGCTCATGGGTCATTGGCAACTAAATTGCTTACCAACATAAATCAATAGTCATAATATTTTAATTGCTTCCGTGTTGCTTTTAACGCTGCACATTGATACTGGATATGATTGTATCAATGAATGACTGCAACAGCCAACTACGTCTGTCTATATTCAGCGTCTGAAGCGCCGGTTTTCATAATTAAACGTCGGCATATAAACCGACCGATAAAAGAGCCATGTGCCTCGCGTCGCTTCACTTCAGCTGACTGATACCGCTGGCATCGTGCCACTCGTAAAGCCTCCTCTACACTACTCGCGAAGTTGGACGATGTTAGACGAATACGATAGTGTAGAAAGGCACTTCGGCTTACCTCGTCAAACCTTACCTCGCCTCGGGCGACTTCCATTTTTGATAGTTTTAGCGTCCGTTTTAAAGAGTCCGAATGAGCTCATCGCGAAGTTGAACGAGTGTAGTCACGCACTTCGTTTTAGCGAGAGTTTCCAGAGTACTTCGCCGAGGAACTTCACGAGTAGTGTAGAGGAGGCATGAAATAATAGCGACATGATATGAATAATTATAACATTATGCTTATTGATTCGTGTCATTAATGTTTAAACGATTATACGTTTGTGCCAATTAATTACCTGCCAAGACATGATGTTGCTGTCGCATATGTGATTGAGGTATCGCACTGCATACAAATATTAGAACTATTGACTCCTCGCTTTGAAGAACGCATTGCAGATAGACTTCCGGAGCTCACAGGTGTTGAATTCAATTCGACATTAATTTCGTTAAAAATTGTTGATGTACCTAAATCATTAAGTGTATTTTCTTTATTTTTAACGAAGCTATGCGTACGATTTCATTATTGTTTGTTACATACAAACAACATTAGCCAATAACCTGTTTATAAATATTTCGTGGATTACAATATATTTCATGTACTCAATACTATTAATTTTACTTCTGTTATAATATAATTATCAATTTATTCGCTTGACTCATCGTGGAATCATCGTTTGGTCTGTGAAACGATCATGGCAACCAATCATGCCAATTAATTAGCTGTCGACATCCGATGTCGATGTTCCGTATGCTACGAACATCATGCGAATGGAATATGCATACTATGTACGATTGTCGGAGCATACCAGTTTTGCCTGTCAAGACCTCCATATGCACTTGACGTGTCTGTGCTGCCAGCTGGAATACAACACAACGATTTAATATTCAAGTTAATGTTAATATTAACGTAGTAAGTAGGTTATTAACATTATTGAATTATTCTTTAACTTTACTTTGTATTATAGTACAAATATAACAATTAAATGTTCGGGGAGAAACGTAATTAACTTATTTTTAAAAACGAACTATTTATTCTTATTATAGGTGGATCTTTAAGCCCGCCCTGCGTTTGAAATTCGAACGTAAATCATTTATGATTTGAGGGCTAGATACGTAATTTTTCATAGTTTAATATTTTATTTTCATAAATAAATGTATTTGAAACATATATTTATGTCTAAAATTTAACTTTCTTCACTTTTTCTTAATATAAACGTTAAACCTACATACTCAGTCAGGTTTTCTTTCACGTATTAATATATACAGATAACTATTGGGCTTGGCTGTCTAAAGATTAAGCAACTTCTTGACCACGCGCTACATTTTTATATACAACTGGTCGTACTGTTAATGCGTCGGTTTGAAACACATTACAGGTTATTTTGTCAATGACTACAGTCTTAAACGGTTTAAATATGACCCTAGTATTTACTTATGATGTAATACATCTACTTAATAAAGCAGACTTATTTTGAAAATGACCTCAGTCGGAAATGACGCAACAATGGTTATAATAATAATAAACACTGATCAGAAGCTGTAATAAATCTAAATAAAAACTGTGTTAGAATCTTGTATATTTGTCAAGTTGATGTAATTGAGTTAAAGTAATTGCTTCTTAAACTATTTTTAAGTCAATAGCTAAGAATTTGAAGGAAGTAAGAACTGTCAAGACTCAAGTAATTACTTTAATTTGACAATGAATGCAAGTGTAACATTTCTAGATTTTAATATAAAACGTTAATACACTCATACCCCCGCAGTAGGATTCCCTGTGTCGCGGGCGCCATGGACAACACAAATAACACGTCACTAACACTCATGACCCGAGAACAAATATTTATCTGTCACATAAATATCTGCC
>DWPA01002210.1:0-16241 GCA_018251375.1 Calpodes ethlius
TTAGTTTATTTGAATGTAACATGTCGGTAAATAAAGAGTAATGATGTTTCATTAGCTAGTTTCATTCAGAAGGCTCAGGACCGATCTGTGTGGCGCAAATTAGGGGAGGCCTATGTTCAGCAGTGGACCTTTAAACGCTGGTAGATAGATAGCGAGATAGATAGATAGATTAGCTTGTTTTAATGAATGATGAAATGATTCAATCATTTCATATTGCTTCAAGTTACAAGAATAGTACAGTAGGAAACACATATTAATAGGTAAATCCGTGTATTAATTAATTCAATTAATTAATTATTATGATTATAATTTTATAAATAACTTAATTATAGAAATTATTGTTATGGAATAAATTTCGTTAATAAATGCCACATTAAGAGTTTTTGTTGAAGTTACAGTTTTATTACTATAGGTAAATGTATTAAAAAATATTCATGTGATTCTTAATTTAAATTTAGATTATTATCATACTCTAGCTATGATAGAACATTGTTAAATATTCATTGGCTTATATATAGTTAAATAACATCAGAATTTGTGTTATTTGGTGTAAAGAGTAAAAATACAGACTTATAACACCTATATGGTTATTTTCTAAATATTATGTTGGCCTAAAGTAACGCATAAACAATATGTACGTGTGTAGTAATATCGTATACTTAGAATCACCGACACGCACACAAGTGCAGGAACGTCCTTTTTTGACAATGGAAAGTACCTAAACGGTAATTGTAAGTAAAATAGAAAATTTTCTTTGCTTTTCCGTATATTTCAACATTTTCATGTTACAAAGGTAGCATATAAAAGTTTCCTTAAAATTCTTAGACATTATATACGAATATTACGGTTCGAAACCTTATTATTCTAAGAGAGAATGACATCAAAGTCCATTTAGACTGGCTTCTCATTTAGCCATCAGATCAAAATTCACGGGAACTAAGAATTAAATTAAAAATGAATTTGTTGTATTAAAAAAACAGTTATAATATACAGAAACACCATAGTATATTGAGGTATTATATTTTTACGTTTTATTTTTAATACATTTATACCTTTTGTACAAAATTTTGTGTCGTATTTTGCCAACGCACCTATGTATTTTTCCATATCACACCATTAAGTTCCAAAACTTAATATTACGCAAAATATTATAAGGACCACAACGGCCACCAAAGAGCCTTTTTAAAACCAAGCCTATATTTAATTAAAGGTTCTTTCAATTCCGCACGTGGACCGCGAATTCGATAACCATTTCACAAATTTAAAAACTTCACATAAGTCAGAAAAGCTAGAATTTTTTCAGAATTAAATTTCTGGTATCACGTAAAATTCATAATCGAAAATGCAGACGAGTAAAATGAGTCTTTAAGTGCAGTTCCAATTTGGTAATGTCTAATAATAATAATTATTTACTTTTAAATTATAATAATTCTTTTGTATATTTGTATATAAATGTATTTTTATTTAATGTGTACAAATAAATAAAAAAAACTGAATTTTATTTCCAGCGAAATTTTTCAACTATTTCTCGTACAACTGTTAGGAAGCCGCTGACGGCTACATTTTGTAGTGATACAATAGCGCAATTCGTGAATGCTCGCTACATCGCTTGTTTTAGCGATTAGTCGCAGTGTGATGAACGACAGTGTTGATACGATATCGCTGATTCATTAGTAACACACAATCGGTCGAACGCGAGACCGACAGTCGCGCTACAGTGTAGCTGTGGCTTATAGCGTCTGTATCCTAACCGTCGCGATTATGTGAGCGTATTCATCGCGCGACTGTATCGAGATAGTTTTAGTTTAGTTTGTAGGCAGTCGCTTCTGTAGTGCTTCAGAACCTAATAGTATTCCGGGTTGGCGACTAAACAGGCGTTTATTCATTACACGGCCCCGTAGTCTAGTTGGTAGTGACCCTGCCTGCGAAGCGAGGGGTCCCAGGTTCGATTTCCGGCCGGGGGCGATTTATGTGACGGATAAATATTTGTTCTCGGGACATGGGTGTTAGTGACGAGATATTTGTGTTGTGTGAATCCTACTGCGGGGATATGAGTGTGTTAGCGTTTAATATTAAAATGGGACAGTGTGTATGTTTGCTTGTCTTCCTTATGGTATTATGGTATGTTTTTTTGTGTGATATATGAGATATATGAAAGGCCAGAGATTAACATACGTTAGTTTCTACCGCAAAATACATCGTATGTCTACGGCAAGATCCACTATGTTGCGTATTTGAAGCCCTTCATAGTAAAGAGGTAATGTCTGTGAGCTTGTATGTAAGGTAATCCTCAAAACTATTCAACCGATTTAAAAAAATTGCATTCTAACGTGTTAGCAGTGAAGCTAATTATTGATAATTACATCGAACCATTATGAGATAAGATATAAATAAGCAACATATGTAATAATAATGAGCACTCGAAGTGATTTTCGAGCTGGGCTGGACGGTAATCGGTACGTGACGCAAGAAATTAACATTTGTATGGTTACAATGCTCTCAATATATTATATGCTCAATATGCTATATAGCATTTACAATTAACTACTTCAGGTAAAGTCTGACAAAATATTTTCCTAAGTAGATACAGATAGTGAGTGTTGCCGAAAAAAATCCATCACCAAGTATTTTTTACGCAGCTTTACCCATAAATATTTTTATTGATGGAGATTTTCTGTTTGTCCTAGCTGACTTCGAAGAGGTTCTGCAAAGTACCGAGACAATTCTTACTAGGAACCAGCTAGCTTCCTTGCAAACTATATTACACAAACGAACATGTATCGCATACGTCATATCTAGCTACTATCGATGCACATGACAAAGATGTGTCCAATAGCAATAAAGGCTATCTAATCTCATCATACGATTGATAGCCAAAGTTTCCGCGTAATTTTATTGGTCTTCAAGAAACCGTGATTTGAATTAAATTTGTAGAGATTTTTATATCTCTTGCCACAATAAGATAAAATATATTTTCGACTACATCGGTAGCGGGAGAAATCGATGTTTGGGTAGGTGTACGCAGATGACAAAATTTTTAGAGGAGTTCCGTGCTTCGGAGGGCACCTAAATCCGTTGATCCTTGTTATCCACTAACCAGTCCACCGATGCTCACTGGAGCAACGTGGTGAAGTATTCTCTAGGCCTCTTCACGTATGAGGATATTATAGTACGTTAGATTAGGCATCGCGAGCAAGTAGAAGTTATTGTACATAGTTATTTAGGTACTACGCCAGTCTTAAGTTGTCAGGAAACGATCGCCTTCAACGATAAGACCACCTATCTCATATCTAACGTTTTTGTACATTCAGTTTCCGTTTTTTACTGTATAATTGTAGTGTTCAATCGAGGATATCATCTGGTTCCAATCAAATAATTATATTTCGGAGTACGATATTAATTTATTTTTGCGTCAAAGGATCATGTATATCGGTATTGGTACCGACTTCTCCTGCTCGTATTACATGCATTACTGTTGAATGACGAGGGAATGATTTAACCAATAAATATACTAAGCTTTCGACTTCAAAGGATAGAGTGATACACTTAAACATAGAACATATCTATACTTCGATACTAATATTATTATAAATTCTGAAATGTGTGCTAGTCTCTTCACAGCGCAACGGAGCGTTATAACGCTATGATTTTTTTTGTGTGGAGTGCCATTGGCTGCTTTTTATCGCGATAAACGTCATTTCTGTGGGAAGATTCATTACAGCATGTTTCAGCCGAATTAAAGAAAGAACTTAACACCAAAACCGCTTTGCATGTAATAATAGAAAGTAATCGACAACATTTTAATTGTTATTCTATTTCCGTTTGGGAGCGAAGCCGCGGGTAACATCTGGAATCGTACATAAAACATTACTATCTAAAATGATAAGTTCAACAATATAGTATTTATCCGCACGTGAGAAGACCACAAAGAGACTACGTGTGGAGACTTCCACTCGCCTAATTAGTAGCAGTCGACACGGACAATGATAGGTACATACAAAACAAGTTGAGCGTTACAAAATATAATGCTGCTTGGTAATGTAAGAAAAACGTGCCAGCCACAGTTTCTAATATAGTCATATGCAGTAATTACAAGCGATATATACTTTATTGTACAATGTACCCGGTTAGGCTAAGCTCGGTATTTCCCTTCGTGTTCCCGACATAGCTCGGAGAATAATTCGTTAGAAGTACCAATGGCGTTGGCCACATAAAGGATCGATATCCGTCGAGGAAGAAAGGTCCTGAAATAGTGGTCATGTATCGGAAATAGTAGCATGGGGTGCCCTTGATGTGGGCTGGGTTTAGAAGGTTCTGGAGGGGTCTGAGTAGCGTAAATTTGAGGACAAGTGTTGAATTGGATTTTAATCATTGATGGACGGATGTGTGGAAGGACAAGGTTCAATTCAGTTATAGGTACATACAGCTCGAACTATTCCCACAGTGCGTTAAGTGAAAGCATATTTTTCCTCCATCTTATACAATCGTAGTCACATTTCAGCCAACTTGCATAAATGATTGTAATTATTTTCTAAATTTTCTTATGAATTACTCCATTTATTGCTGAAAACGATATATAACTTTGAGTTTACCGCGAGACAATAGGATGTGGCCGGGGACTTACTTTAACACGGCATGAGAGTGATTATGATATGTTAATGGCAAGGATCCATGAAAATGATTACTGCGACTGTTCCGCTTAGTTAAATAATATATAAATGTTCATTTTAAAATACGTGCTGAGGAGTGTCTTTCGCCGTTTTTCTCCTCTAAGATTCACCTTTTCTAAATGATAAATGAAAAGAATAACTTACACAAAGTAGTTATACCCATATGAATAAATGATTTGAATTTGAGTTAAAGTGTATTACTATATTTGCAGTTAATTGCAGTTCCGATTCGAGGTTAGACAGATTATGTAATTAGGCGGAAGTATGAAGCATAATAATATATTATAACTACCTATTTTTATTAAATGTACTGGCAAACGCCGACAGACATAATTACTTCCAGCTTTTGTATTTTTCTCTCAATCCATATGGCGTGTTACACCAAGCGCCGCGCGGAGACAGTTCGTCACGTGTAGTCAAATGTACGGTAGCGTGTGTAATGTTTTATTTATTAATGTACTTTATAAGCATTATTATTGAAAAAAAAAATAGCATTCTGCTCGTCTCCTACACGTAAACTATAAGTTTGCCAGTATTTCATAGTCCTCCGTCACGCGTCAGCGCAATTTTTGTAAAAAGGGGTTCAATGTTTTTGCTTCAGGTATTAATATATATACCTGAAGATTCAGGTAATAATAGACGAATAAATATGGTTACGATATCATCTGGTGTCAAGCTAAGTAAACTAAATCAATTGCCTAAACTATTGTAGGAGTGGCAGATGGCGCCATTAATTTTTCAAAACCGCATGAAACGAATGTTTCTGAAATTGAATTCTTAATTAATTCATTCATTGGCCCAAGTAATTAATTTTTTATCCATCTTGTTTCAGCCGTTTCATAAAACAAATTACATGTATCATTTATCATTAAAAGATCCCTAAAGGACCCATATCTTCTTTTTGCAACGCAGCGGTAAAAGCCAAAGGCATCAGGCATTATTTCTTTACAACCAACATTTATAGCTGTATGAAAGTGGAGTACCCTTATCTCTATGTTATATGGCCGTGTGTGGGTGTACATGGGGTGGCACAAGTGGCGCGGCTAGCGTGGGTGGCGACTGGCAATAGGGTGCAGCTGCGCCGTTCACGCCGCGAGCTGATTAAACCGCACACTGAACAAAGCATTGTGCCAAACCAATTACTGCTGTGGCTGTTTTCCTCGTAACTCGTTTCTTTAGATCGGCGTTCACTTTGCTCCACTGAGTACTGGTGGTGCTGCCGACCAGGAAGACAAGCCATGTAATGATGGTAGCGTTCGGCACTTTTGTTACAGATATTGCCAAGAAGATGCCGCCGCAGGAAGACAAGCCATGTAATGATGGTAGCGTTCGGCACTTTTGTTACAGATATTGCCAAGAAGATGCCGCCGGTAATATTCAGGATTTCATAGTCAACAAGGAAACCATATAGTTTTGCCATGTCCAATGTCTTCAGACCACTACTCTTAGCACCAGAAAGATAGGATATTGCATGGATACATATACTATATACATCATTTTTATGAAAAAAAAGGAACCAAAAAAGCTCCTAGAAAAATTTGTCGTTCTCGACACCATGTCATTTAATCAATAATGTAAAAAAACGTTGATTTATGAATCCGTTTCTGTTCCAATCTTTGGGTACTGTCGTTACCCACGCTGGACAATCACTGCACTCATATATGATAGATTATTATAATATTAATAAATACAGCCTTCAGTTTTTGGGAGATCAGATATCATCTAAACCTAACTAATGCTGTTAACCTAAATGGGCTAAGTTCCTTATTTCCATAATTAAATTTATGCCACATATCAACACAAATAAGTTTATAAATGACATTCCATGTGTTGCATGGTATGTATTCGGTCTCTGATACGGTCACCACTTATTAAAAAAAAATATTTAAATGTAACATCTACACTGAGATGTGATTACGTAGACTAGGACATTGACTGCTAGCGCTCGCTAATGACTGGGAAGGTTATTTAAAATTTGGTGAAATAAAACTGCTAGTATTGTAACTCAATAACAGCTTGTAAATGTAATTGTTTTCTTGTTGAGCACATTCCGTACAGAAAGAGGTTTTGAGGGCACAGATGTGTGATAGCTACTGTTTTTATAGTGCTAGCAGTAATTGACAGTATGTCAAAGCTAACATGGATCCATTTAAATATCGGTTCAATTGGAGATATTCCAATACGAATCTGAATCTACTATAGCTATTTATATAAAAAGGAACATTGTTTATAAGTGTTGTGTTTAGATTTTTCACATGCAATAAATTACATCTCTCGAAAAACATTTCGAGTAATAATTCAGTCCCTGGAACAGTCACATAGATATTTTGAATTCAATTATAGTTACAGGGTATATGAAAATGGTACAACATTGTGTAGTGTGACTTCCAAAAAAAGAGGCTGATTTGCAGCACCCCCAACCCAAACTGGATATTGATTTTCAAGTTATTTAATTAACATAAAAAATATTTTATATACTATATTTTTTGATGACCCATAACCTAGTTGGTTATGGTACTGTCTGTGAAGAAAGACGTCTCTGATTCAATTCCTGCCTGTGGCCGGTATTTATGTGACGGATAAATATTTATTCTCGGATCATGGGTGTTAGTTATGCCTAATTTATGATTCCATGCAACCCGTGACATAGGGAATACGAATGCAGGAGTATGAGTGACAGTGAAATCATTTTTCACCAATACTAAATGGGATGACTTCAGACCTGGATAATGGGTAGGGCTTTATTTAAGGATAACATTATAAGAATAGCATTATCATTAATATTATTACCGTAATGTATTTCCATAAAGCTAGCTTCCACCTTTATGTTAGTTCTCTCTTAACCAATAATACATCCGAGGTACCTTTGAAATTATTGATATCTATAGATGATGGTGACAGTTCACCGTCAGATAGTTCATCTCCTTGTTTGTCAGCTACTTATATAAAAATAAGTGTTTCAACAATAGATAGTAAATTAGTTTCCTTGCATGTTTTACATTAACCTGGGCTGTTTTACAAGATAAGTAATCATTGAAGTTACACTCACCTCAACAACTCTATTCCAAAAAGGGTGCATAACATACACACTGAGCGGGCTTGTATCCTTGGCCATATACTGGAAACAAACATATTTACTTTATTGTCCATATTAAATTATTAAATTTTTTTAATATTTTAATAACCCATTTTGTTTCCAAAGTACATATTGAACAAATATATATTTTTTCCTAAATAAAATGACATGGATCACTTTCTTTATTTATTTTATTTTTTAAATTTAGTTCTCCAGATTTATTTTTTAAATTTAGTTCTCTTTTTTAGAATAACATTTCTCTTATTTTACAAACATTTTATTCTATTCGAAACATTGAGAGAAACAAGTTGATTTGTGTATTTATAAGTAAACGAAATTGTATACAATTAATTTAATTTATGTACATTTTAAAATATACTATTAGGCTGTATTACAGGTTTAAATTTAATTACCCATTAATTATAAATGTCGATAGTCATACAATAGCTAGCGTTAGATGTTGCGTAAAAGATCGATTTTTAATTTTCTAGGTTATGCCATCTACTCTTAGTTTCAGCCAGTAATTACTAAAAAAACTAAATCTGATTGCTATGTATTTCCTTACCTTATAATTATCAAATCCTTCTAGGTGTTCACGAGTAAGATATTTGTAACTGAACATGTTTATTTATTTCTTTTGCTACGCACGCACGAAAATCACTGCACGAAATACGTATATTTAAATTAATGAAAATAACACATTCATCCTCTACATATTTTTGTAGTTCAGTTAATTAATTCTGAGTTTTCAATTCAGCTATGCCTGTACATATTCAAACCAAACAAGCATTTCTTCTATCTTTCACGCGCGCTGTTTGCCGTTATAAAGCTGTCTGTGTGCGTACGATGCGGTCACAGAACACTATGGATGCAGTTATCTATTTCTTTCTTTCCTCCGCTCTGTGATTTGGAAGTTCTACAAAAAATTCGACGTGTGTGAGATATGTCACTTGTATAATGATCATCGACATCTACTCGTATTCATTTTCGTTGATGTTTTAAGTATTAAATATCAGAATTTCTTCCTTTCCATTCGTAGCTCGTGTTTCTGACAATGTTTTGAGTTTATCAATTTTGAAACAAAGAACAATATTGATTTGATTTGTCGAAAAAGTAATTTTATTAATAATCCTTCCGTTTCCTAGATAAAAATCAAATCAAAAATCATAAAAAAAAAATTATGTATATGCTTACTAGGTGGTCTCAGACCATTAAGTTAACTATGTAACGTTATATACTAATAAATATTTTTTGATTTAAATTCGTTTTGAACGATAAATTACTATTAACGTATCGATATTTGTCTCGATATTATTTCATAGATTACGTTGCTTGGCATCCCTAACGTTACGAAAATGGTGCACAGAGTATGGCGCACTGTACAATCCACAGACTAAGATTATCATCAATAAGCAATAGATGTACGTACAAAATGTTATTTTCATTATTACAAAATACATTAAAATTAATAGGATGTAGCTACCTTCCTTTTTATTTTCTAAAGTTTTAGTAACCATATAATATATTTTTGGAAATAAAATGATACTTCTCATTTTATTTAGTGGTATAGTAACGTAAGATTAGCCAATGTCACACACGGAGCTAGTTCCCCCAAGACTAATGCTCACGATATCTGCGACAAAGTCATTACCATATATTTTCTATGTATGAACATGAACAGAAAAGCATTTTCTTTAGACACCCTGGCGCGAACGGCGATCACCACCCTATAACATTTCTTTGTTCTCATCCATGATGGAATATGTTAAGTATATAATACCGTCTTGTAATTATTAGACATCTGAACCACCTGTTCTAAGTTGTGCACGGTAAGGACCTTACCATAGTCTACCAAGTAGGCTAAGTGCGTGGCACTTTTTACAAAGCCTTGAAAACACGTACAATCCTAAAAACTCAAGAACTTATCAAACCTAGTTCCGACAGTTACGATTACTTTTGTATCACGCGTGGTCTCGTCAAAAATATCATCACAATACCATAAAAATTCTACCTGCAGGCTCATTGAAAACACAATGTAATGTCTTATTTATATAATAATAATAACATAATATTATATGCTGAGATTACAAGATTACAAGTTCTTATGTTCCCTGTTTAATCTAAGAATAAAATTCATTGTTTAGTAACATTGCTTTTTTCGTTATTCAGGCGTTTAAAAAAGTTACACAAATAATGATAGTGGTAAATAATAACTGATACATATTAATTAATAAAATTGTAAGCAGTGGTAGCCAAGTGGTTCGAACGTTAGTTTCCGGAACGTGGAGGCATAAGTACGATTCCTGCACGCACCTCTTATTAAAAATATATGTATATATCTGCGTATAACAAGTTAATTATTACTGTGAAGGAAAACATCGTGAGGAAACCTGTACACCTGAGAGTTCTCCATTAAGTTCTCAAATGTGTGGGAAACCTGCCAATTCGCACTTGGCCAGCGTGCTGGACTATGTCCTATACCCCTCATATTATATCAGGAGACCCGAGCCCAGCAGTGGAACAGTTGTGGGTTGCGATGATGATGTTGACATAGTAATCTATCACACCAGGATCTTTTACAACAGCCCCGGATCTACGGGGGAGCAAGCCGGGGCCTATGGACAAATTAATTACTTAAAAATGAATAGACAACTCAGACAATTTACTTAACGTTGACCACAGATTAAATAAAATTACAGAACTATTACAATTACAGAACTGTCACCCTTATTTTATTGTGACCATGTTAACTCGACCGATACCCAGGGCAGCACACGGAACCAGCAATATTAGCTAAATTAGGACATGGCCATACATTTATATCCTGAACAAAAAGCTCGAAGAGTAAAATTGTAATTTTAACTCAGAATTGCAATTTAATAAACCTACTTCATTTTTATTTTTACTATACATATTTTTATTTTAAATTCAATCATGTAAAATATTTAAATTTTTGCCCCGCTTAAAAAGAGTTGAAGATCCAGGGTTGCGTTACACACCTACAAAACAAAGTGGACCTGCTTGTTAATTCTCTGACCTACACTGATATCGAAAAAAATTGACTGGGAGTACCAATCAATGAGAACAGAAATGGGCGTTGAAGTGTGTACTATGAAGGACTACTAGTGGGTAGCTCGATTGCTACATTACTGGCAATATATAGAAACAAAAACGGATTTGGTCCATGAGTGATTGAAACATCCTTCCGAATTAATCTTTATAAAAAATAATTCAAATCTTCAGGTCGTCATTCTTAGTTTTGAAGTTTATTTTATCTTCAATTATTGTTTTTTAAGAGTAGATGGACTATCAGATGATAAGTGGATATTTCCTTTCTTTCTGGAATTTTTATATGTCATAAAAGTTTTTTTAATCACTAACTCGTTTGTTGCGGCATTTATATATAACAACAGCAAATTTATCTGTAAAAAAATGTTATCGGCTCCTTAGCGAAGTAAAAATAGTTTCAGTTTATACTGCACACTACACGAGGGACTGCCCTGGGGGCATTATTCTCTACTGAACTTAAGAATGGACCAAGGACCTTATATTTCAAAATGTAATGGCTACTAAGCGAGGTTTGGATACATCGATACATCCAAATCTGTAAGAAGCTTGTTTATGGAAATTAAATTAATTTATAATAAAGATTGCGATTATAATATTGCAGTAAGAAGGCCTTGGTCCGCTCCGTGAAAATATCGATGAGGTATCTGCAAGATTAGATAAATGGTAGATAGTACGCCGCTTACCAAATAGAAACAAGCATTTAATCAATCGCGAGTGGTGGACTGAGTAGTGCCAGAACATTGATATTATAGAGTATAGCAAACAAAATGGAGGCTAGAGAGATAAATGATTGTGATTGTGGTAGAAGTGACGCCGAATCCTTACATAGGTATACTAACGATACAAGTAATATCTCAGTTATAAGAAACAATTCCGTAGAAGAAATTAATAGAGACGTTGAATCTCTTGAAGACCCTAAAGAATATGGGGAAGCGTTGTCAGAGATCGACGATCAAACAATACTTGAGCCGGAGGTATTCGAAAATGCGAGATTGAGGCTTGATAATGACGCAAGAAATAATATTGAAAAAATATTTAAAAGAAAAATAGCGCTTGACGCTTTTATGATAAGTCCGCCAGAAGTAAGTCTTAACAAAGAGGAAGATTCACCGATACCAGAAGCTACGGTACCAAATATTACGGTGAACACTAAAGCGTTACCAAAAGATGCAAGAACTTATGAATTAGAGAAATTTCAGAAGAATCGTCTAATTATATTTAACCAGGAGACGATTGATGGTTTTGAACCGAGACTAGGAACTACGCAGGACGTGACTGCGTTGACAGAAACGTTTACAAAGTATGGTTTCGAAGTTGTAGAACATAAAAATTTTACCAAGGATAAGATTATTGAAGTTCTTGAAACTTGTAAGTATATTTTGAAATGGTTGCTATCTGCTTGGCATGACGTGGAAAGTGATATTTAATACGACATGGATGAGTCACTGATCAATAACCGTACAACCTATGTGATTGTAGATTAATTTAATAGAAGAGAGCGATGCACTAAAAATTATAAAAATTGTATTTTTTGTTCGTATAGTGGCGCGTGTACATTTAATAGAGGTGTATTCGACTGGATTCCCTTAATACATATAAAGTTAACTTAGAAGATGATTATTTTAGATACTTAAAACTAATTTAAATCGACTGGGAGGGCTACCACGGTGCGTCCGCCTAAACGCTATAGCCGTGATATCATTACACATAACACTAATTAATTATGGGCACTTATTTTAAACCGATAACAGTTTTCCTTTAGACTTCGTTACTTCTGTATTTACGGAGTCCAATGCTGTACGTTCTAAATATACGTAAATAGTTATATATCTGTCTGTATAAATATAGTTTACTTTATTCAAATAGATTTATAAGTAATCTCATTTACATTTGTTCACTGGACAAGGAATTTGGCACATACGAGACAAATTATAAGTTGAAAACTTGCTCGATATGGTACAATTTAATGTATGGTAGTTAAAATACCATTCAACATCGACGTGGCGTACACTATATAGAATTACTGCATATTTTCATGCCATCATTATACATCAAATAATGTTCCAATATTCTTGAAATGAATCATTTTCTGTTTTGGGGTATTTAATTGGATGTCATGTTTTAAAATATTGTAATGCATCTTGAACCATGATTTAAGCCAACATTAAATGGTTTGCTATATCGCGATATAACAACCGTGGAATATTTTATTTGCTCCATATAAAAAAAAAGTATGTATTTAAAATAAGAATGTGATATTTAAGAATGGGGTCAAAATTACTTCAGTCCGGGAATTTTTTTTTCAAGCAATTCTTTTAATGTGTCTATTTAGGTGGCCAGAAAACATACTGTATATTTATAGCGAATATTATTATGTCAATATTCGCCAAGATTACAATAGGATATCCATTTTTTCACGACGGTCTCGGTCCTTCGTCATTGAAGGTTATATAGATTAACTAAGATGGTAACTAAGAAGTTGATTGTAAGAAAAGCAGAGATTTAAATTAGGATAGCGGGCGTAGGATGAGGCGGAAGAAATGGTGAGAGATGCAGAAGAGTGAAGTTCTAACCAGTTAATTAATGAAATTTACTGTTACATACTTATGTACTTTATTTTAAGTAACTCGCTCACGTATCGAAATTATTATGTGGATAACTGTTATTGGCATTTTAGAATTTAAGAACAGAAATTGTATTCAGAAATAAGGCTGTTGTTATCCCAATAACTAAATAAATTTATTAACATCGCTCTTTTTTCAGTTAGGACAACAAATTTCACAGAGTACGGATGTGTGGGGGTGGTCGTCCTAACACATGGCTCCTTCAACGGCATGCTGAGGGCGAAGGACCAGGCGTACAGCGAGACAGAGATCATCAAATACTTCAGAGTGTACGACAAACCTACGCTCATCACGAAACCGAAACTCCTGATCATTCAGGTAAGTACATATAGGTTGCAAATTTAATATCTGCCATATGGTTAGAACCGAACACTGCAGAGCATGGTCGTCAGTACCGTCAGAAAAATTGCCAAGGGGTTGAATTCCAGCTCCATTGTTGTTGCGCAATGGTATTCCGATCCTGTATTCGAAATATAAAAAGTTTACACTCGCGTTCTAGATGACTATTCATTATATAGGACCTATAGACACGATAAAGTTTTATGATACTTAATACTTCTCGGCCGAGTCTCCAGGGTTGTCCATGAGTCTACGTGAAGCTGTAAATGCCACCAGGACTTAGGGTCCTAACTAATGCTAACACAGAATTTTACCCACATATTATTTAAGGGCTGGTTACTTTCGTAACTAAAACGAGAATTGGTGATCAAATTAAAAATTCTTTTGCCATGTATAGACCTCCGGAACCTGATTTAACGGACACAATTTTATAAAGGATATGGTTTTGTTTAACGATAGCAAACAAACAACAAACAAACAAAATCGTGTTTATTGTACACCAAAATAATATCTAGATAGCAATCATATTATATTTATACTGGGATTACCCTCGTATCTGTATTAGTAAACTATGCTATTGAAATTAGTATTAAATATTTTTTGGTCTCTATGTGGAAACCTGTTTTTGGTTACGCTATGTTTCCGTAAGCGGATACTTAAATAATACTTTCGTAGCTATTTTCTATAAATATTGATTTGGATGTTTCTGATCAGCAGAACGTCCCGTGCCCGTACTGATTTTTATTGCAACATTATGTCGGTCGCTACAACCAAGCAATAACGCGCATATACCAGAATGAATCTTAGCCTGTATTACTTTTAATCATTTGATTACATAAAGGTATTATAGTTATGAAAACATTGTTTGACGGGAAACTGGTTAAAGCAAAGAGTATGGACCACTGCGTTAGGGAAACGAGACCTTGGATTCCATGTATCCTTCAGTTTATAATGTTAAAAATACAATTATAATCAATACAGTTTCGCTTATGAACCTTTAGCAAAGAAGAACGGTAACTTTAGATATGTTGATATCCATATAAGGTTATGTTGCATCAGTAGCGATTTTCAATAAGCTTATCATATTATGACGTTATCATTATGATTTCCATGATAGGTTTAGTCCGGTGTGAGTCACATTTATGACAATACACTTCCGTTAGATAACGTATTTTGATCTTTAAGCGTGTCATTCATTTTCTTTGTTCGTGAAATGTAATGAAAAAAAATCCCACCAAATATGTTAACATCGGAACGTAAGAAAAATTGCATTCAGAAAATCATAAAGCTTATTCAAGTATATTAAGCTGTCCTTTAAAAAAAATATATTATTTTTTTTGTTTTTTTACGAGAAAATGTTGCCAGACTTCACGATATTTCAGTTTAAACTTTTGGACATTCTTGTCCTATTGTAATAAAATTCTGAAATATATTCCAGGCATGTAGAGGAACAAGATGCTTGCCAGGAGTTATGGCGAAGCAGGCCTTTGGAAATCTTAGAAAAGACCTAGACGAAGAGGGGGAACCGTACACTCTGCCCGTCATGTCCGACGTATTGATAGTGCACAGTTCATACGTAGGAGAGGTGTCTACCAGGTGAGTCTCTTGGGAGTTTTCATGCGCAAACGTCGTAAACACTGGAATTGTTTAATTTTGACCTCAAACTATACACATTCGTATTCGCAAGGTGACCATAGGAACTCTAAAATAAAAGAACGCAAGTCGATCTAGGCTCATTTGATTTGCTAAGCTAGTCTAAGATTATATCCAGGACTTAAAGATGAAGACGGAGGATCGTTACAAAAGAAACGAATTTTTAGTTTTCTAAACTGCATTTTTTCGTAACTAAATAGCCGACTAACGAGCACTCGAGCAACCTGACGGTAATTAGTTATCATCCCATTGATATGTGTAACTGAGACAATATTAATGGTCCCATCACTGAAACCAACCTGACACAGCTTGGCCAAGTTAATCAGATTGCATATCAACATTACTGTTATATTTGCAGAGATGAAATCCACGGCTCCTGGTTAATCCAGACGCTTTGCAGCAAGATCAATGAATTGTCGTCCACGCTCGACCTGGAGTCCATCTTAACCGAAGTGAAGCGCGAAGTGGCCGCGGACAGGCACTGGGAGGACTACAACAAAACGACCAAACAAATGGACATCTACAAACAGATGCCTACAGTGACGTCCACTTTGATCCGGAAGTTGTACCTCAAAAAGTTCGGCGATAGATCTCCTCCGGAGACTTTCATTGATTCTGCGACGCCAACCACTTCCACTGGCCCCGTGCTGGACACCGCCGTCACCCCCTTGCTTTACCAGCTCGGGCCCTGCTCCTGCTTTTTGGACCATTTCGATTATATCAAGAAATGTCTCACGTAAGTGTTCTACTGCATTTTGAATCAATTTTAAAAATTATTTAATATCAATATATGTAGGTATTTACGAGTAA
>DWPA01002211.1:0-16240 GCA_018251375.1 Calpodes ethlius
AAAAATATAAGGAATTATTAATTACGACGGCGTCGCAATCATCATTATTACTTACTTATCTGTTAGTAGGTACTTAACTTATATTTAAAATCTACATTAATAAAAAAATAGGAAAAATTAAGGACCTAGCCATCAAGTCCGACGGGTCGTTTGACGGCTGATTGAAGAGAAGGGGGTAGTTAAACATACGGAATGATATCAATAACGGCTATACCACGAGTCGTCGGGAAGCTTCTGTGGCCTTTCACGAAAGCCGGCATGAGATTAGGGGACGCATTCTAGGCATTATAAAAGGACTGCAAGAGGTACACTTCAACAAATAGGTATGTGTTTACCTTAATGTATGTAAATACAAGTCTAGTGCCAACCTTGGGTATTAACAGTAGCAGGTTATGCTTGTCACAAAAATGCATCGTCATCAGAACTAAAGCAACGTATAAAATATCAGCTTCGTAGGACACAGGTAACGTCTGGTACTTGTGACTTAACTTGCAAGATTGGACCCCAACAAGCGCACTAAGAAACACCGCACGTTAAACACAAGCTTTCAACATTAAAATTTACTTATACGCGTTAATTGTAACAGATGACGCAACAAAACTTGTGTGAATAAAATTTTTCCACGTTAATCATTTTTGTATACGCGACGAACACGCTGAAGGTACCTATTGCATTGTGAAAATAACAATGGTTGGTGTGACGTCACGGGTAGCGGAGGCCGCCACCTTTGCTCCCAACCTCGAATCCGCGCCGGAACGTAAAGCTTTTTCATTATATTATTTCAGATCTACTATTGGAACGAATGCAATCTGGTAATTATAAAATGTAAACGTAAGTAACAAACTAGCGATCATTTTTATTTAAATCGATGTCAGCAAAGCGTTGGAAATAGTAGCGTAGGGAAATAACCAACTTTAGATCTGTAATTTATTTATCATACTTTTAAATTATCTTTTACCGATTAGTTTCATCTGTTGAGTTGCTTTTTGCATTATGTATTTTTAGTTTTAGTTATTTTATAAGTGGAACGGCACGCGCATTACATTTGACTCGCTGTGTGTGATACGAGTGGCTCATATATACACGTTTAAACCAAGACATAAAAATAATTCAACCGATTTTGATGAAATATTTATTGAACCAAACTTCCTTTCGTAATTTAAATTAATTGTAAGTGACTAAAAGAAATAATTACAATTGGATACCGACTTGTTTCGAAAAAAATCCATAAACAAACAATCACATAAACAACACTTACTGTACATACTTACATACCATACAATGCTCAGAACTATAAAATGTTGTTGTTTGTTTGTAAGGTCTAGTAGATTATTATGTAAACATTTAGTGTAGGTATTCATTAGTATTACACACATAAGTGTTGACCTGATTCTTATTTATGTCAGTCTATAATCTTTTTTTTGGACTTTACTCAATACTGAAAACGAAATATTTGTGTGAAGTAATCGTAAAACCAATCGTTGCTCAATATGAACCCTACATGTGACCAAACAAATGAAAGTAAAATCATAAACGTCGTCAGGACCTCGCACTGTGATAAAGATTTGAAAAAAAATGTGAATCGAATTATTGTTTAGATATGTCACCAGACAATGAATGACGCAGTGAGTGCTCGTTGAGCATAATGCTGCACTCTCACCTACGACGTACTGGCATTATAAACGCGATCGGTCGTTTTTTACATCTGTCCCCAATATCGGAGTCGTGTTATTTTGTCCCCGGAGCCTGTCAGCTCGACAATGGCGGAGGCGGCCCGCGGGAAACCGACCCAACAAAATTAAAACCGGATTTCCAAAATCCCGTTCGGTCGCATTCGAAAGAAGCTCTGTTTTCGATTTCTATTCGATTGTTTGTTTTTTCGATCCATTGTTGGGTTCGGCGCGACGCGCGCGCCATTTTTGCGCAGTCTATGCCATTGTGTTGCAATGACGTGTGACGGACGGACGGCCTGCCCCCGGCACCGATAGTGTGAGGTCAAGTATTTTAAAAGAAAACCACCGGTCGCTAAGGAAACTCACAAAATATATCCACCGTTTGCCAGTCGCTAGCTTCGGGTATTACATATCTACACTAACACATTTACACTTAAACAAACTTCAATATCGTTGATAAGATATCAGTCATACAAGCAAACTTGTGATGAAGATGAAAAAACAATACAATGGAAAAAAGTTAAGAAAAATCTTAGTGGTTCTATAGACGTAAACATTTCATTGTCGTGAGTCAGTCCTGTTTCAATATATATCTCAACTAGATTGCGAACAACACCAGGTGACTAAAGCCGATAAAATTTCTAATAAAAAATGGATCAAAACTTCGCGGACTAAACTAAACTGACAAATAAAGTAGAGACATTACAGATTACATACAGACCAAATGTATTGATCAAGAAAATTTGGATTCCAAGGTTGCCGGCCAAACTCGGCCACATGCCAAGCACCGGAGGCTACGCAACGGGATTCCTGTTATCATATTGGATGCCGTCGTCTAAATTAGTTTTTGTGCAAGGAACACTCGGTCAACCATCGCTTCGAGCAACACTCGACTCTTGAGGGTCTCACCCCTTTTCTTACCTGCTCATATCCTTACATCGTACTCTTTATTATAACCATCTCATTCATCGCAGCGGACAATGGAATATAGTTTTGATTAACCGAAATATCTTTGTATCCAGGGAACATACGCAGTTCAATAATATAACGCATTATCATTTTTACAAAAGGTTACACAAATAGTTACAAATTTACATAAGCTTTTTTTATAGCCACAATTATTCGCATAAATATAACAGTATAATGTCTTAAGTAATACAAACGACGACAGTGAAAAAATGTGACGTCGCTCAGTCTCGGCAAATGCTCCTAAATTGCTTAAGCCTTTAGTCCCCTATCATCTAGGTATCGCAGTTATAAATCAGCCAGGGAACTCGGCGACACGAGAGATATTTATCGGCAGCTAGTTATGGAGGTGATATAATTGTGCAGTAAACGCTAAAGGCGTCATACTAATACAAATTGTCAAACTGCGAGCGATCGTTTTAGAAGACAAAAAGCGCGCGCTCCTACGCGTCCAACGCGCCAATTATGCGCTGCGCACGCGCCTCCAAAAAAACTACCAGCGGCCCATCGCAAGCATTTTTTAAAACCCCAAGTTAAATAATAATGCAGTAACACGCGAGAGTATCCGCAAAATGCGATCCGCGAATTTCGTTTCCAAATTCCTCGATCCCGGCGTCGGGTTCATTTTTTGCCACCACTATTGTCTGTTTATCTCCCGATTTGTGTTTCTGTTATTCGCCGTGTAGACGAACCTTCTCGGCGTTTTGTTTTCGCTTTCGTTTCGATAGCGGACCATACAATAGTAACGGATTTAATTTGTTTCTGCAGGACCGCAGAGGAATGCAAAATCAAGTGTCTGCCGGGGAGCGGCACCGGCCGGGGCGCGCGGATTGTTAATAATGCGGCCGTACAACTATAATAAAGTGGCCGAAGTTTTTTGTGGGCGCGCTCGATTAGCCCCTCCCGGCGATCCGAGGTCGCGTACCCCGGCCCTATCATTACTAAAAACGATCCTAATAATATAATAGTCCTGTCACAGGCATAAGAAAAAGTTCTTAAAGGACAATTTTCGTGAGAGTTAATAGGCAATGAAATTTGGCAGGCGTTTAAGGAATTATTCTAAAGGATGTTAACGATTTTGTCGTTTATTTATAGGAACGGCCGATTATGTGGCCGCTCCGCTTTACTGGCTTTTTTATCGCTGGTGTTAATAGCGAAAGTTAATCTACGGGTTAGATCTGTAAAGGTTGCTTACCTCGGCCACCTTAACCCAATTTATTCTTATTTTATGTACTGGTAAACAAATTAAGCGCCAAGCGTTGATGATCCGAAGAAATCGTGGCGACACCAAATTATCATAAATTGTGATGACAAAAATAAGTTGGAAAAATATCTATTCTAAATATTTACAGTTTCACTACGGTACACTGGAACACTTCGTTGTGAAAAGAAATTTGAAAGTGAAAGAAAGCTCCTGAAATAAGTGGATCTGACCAAAATATTGAAATACTACCAATCTTTGAAGTTATAATCTTATCCTTGGACGTAGTTCAATCAACGGCTTGTAGATCTAATAAAGGTATTCAGTTGTCACTGTCAGTTGTAGCATTGCACAAGCACAATTCTTTATTGCTTGTACACACTGAAGAAAACATTTACAAATAAGATTAGTTTCACAGTTTATGGATTGGAAACTTACATTTTTTATATTAATCCGTTGGAAATAGATATTTTCATTATTAATTACAAAAACTTTGGCTTCAACTCGTAGAATTATGGTAGGTATAACCTTTAAAAACTCTACTTAACAGCCTTGGAGATATAAAGAAAAAAAAATTGCATGATTACGATTTAAAAAAGATGTTATTTAAATTTCATGTTTCTAGCTGCAGAACTTTAGATAACTGTGATGCAATCGTATAAAATTAATGAGCAAATGACAAAAAATTTAATCACCTAATGTTAAGAGAACTTTATCAATAAATTTGTTCTATTTACTGTTAAACATATTTTTTTTAACAATATAAACAGACATAAGAAACGTCTAACCTCTGCTTCGAAGTCTGATCTGACATTTCTTATCTATAATAACCTAAGTTTAAAATATATCCTTACTAAAATGCTTACAACGGTGAATGACACGTCGATATACTGGTGGAGAGGTTATACTAAATTAAATTACTGATCTGGCATGTCGCTCACGAAAGTACTCAAACATCTTTAAACAGCTCGAAGTCTTGATTACCGGAGCTTCTTAATATAAAATAAAATTTGCCTTTAATTGCAACCAACATTATAAAATACAGATTGCGCGGTCAGGTGCGTTGGTTGGACAGGGAAGCCGACGTCATCGGCCAAGTGGCACATTTATATTGTTCATTACGGGCCTGAGGTGAGAGATACTGGCGCTGTTGCCGCCGCGGGGGGCAAAGCCCTAGGGTTGGTACTTCAAGAAACACCACTGTTTCATAAGCCTATAATCCACATAATGAATAGCAGAGAATATTTGCATGCGCCATTTGAAGACAGATACCGAGCAGGTTTAGTCTTGACTGCAGCTCGGTTCACGGCCATCAAACTGTGTCTTGACATCTAGGACTAACTTCGATTGAAACCAGAAAATTATGTGACATTGGCTACAGGAATATATTGTAAACTTTGATGGAGACAGACAACAACACCTCCATAAACTTAACGATCGAACAAAACCGAATAAAATCATCCCAAGGGTGCCGTGTCGATGGAACATATTAATGTTATTAATCAGGTGTCATTTCAATTAATACATGATATTTAACAAATTATCTCCGCGCAGAAAACCTACACGGCGACTTACTAAAATTAGAAACAACAATATCAGCGATTGGGTTATTGGACTTTTGCCTCGTCTTGCTTTAAAACAGTTTCTTGGTTAACTTTGCTTAGGTACGAACCGGTACCCGTGGAGGTAGGTGATAGCTGGATAAAGACAAAAGTAAATGAAATAAACGGGATGTAGTTTTGTGAGAAAATTTTAGAATTGGTAGATATATTGAATACCTGTCTGATAACGGCCCCCAATCATATGTCGATTTGATCACAATTAAGAGTTAAAGTTGCTGGTGTTATACTACTACTACATTTGATTTCGAAGGAGATATAAAATGTGGCCGATCCTCCTCGCTAGTTTTGGATGTTATTTTTAATAAAAAGTATAGAGCAGAGGTGGGTCGTGTCAGTGTTCAGCGGTCGCCGGTCGGAGCAAATGGCACATTTATATTGTTCATTACGGAGCCCCGAAGGTGAGAGATGTTGGCGCTGTCGCCACCACGGGGGGCGAAGTCCTAGGGTTGTCACCTTAACCTGCGACTGTATAGTTAGTTATAAAATGATGTCGTGTGTAAACCTTTACGGCTCTAAACTAATAATCTAATCAATTTTTTCTGTTGTAAAGTTTGGAGATGATATAAAGTTTATAAAAGTGTACATTTAATCGAATGACATAATGTAACATTTATTTTGTTCGTAGCCATAAACACCTAACAACGAGTTGTTTCGTCAAACATTTGTTCATGCAAATACGACCGTCTCCATGTAAAGCACGTACAATAACTAAACTAAACCATTTATAAATAGATTTCCTCCGAGGAAAGACTTATAAATATGTCTCTAGAAGGTATTCTAATCTAGACGATATCTGTAGATCTAAGATAACCAAAACCAAATTGCCCAATTAGGTCGCACCATTTTGGCGCTGATGGTATCTATTCACAGTGCTAAGCTTTCTGAAAGTTAACAAGAGAATGTAGACAATGATATAACAAAGTAAACAATAAGTTGCCAATCCATTTAATGGAACCGTATTTCGTATCCAGTTTAAATTATACCGAGCAGTGATGTAGTTCCCGTACCTACAACCCTGGAGGCGCGCGCCGGCAGGGGGCGCCGCACGTCCGAGCGCGTTGATTTGTGCGCGGACTCCCGCGGACTGTATTTGTACAGCGCCCACGCGCGGCGACACCGAGCGGAGCCTCCACGCTCCTGTCAATCTTCCACCGCCATCGCCATCGACGGGGACCTGCGTGACGTTCTATGATGGCAGCCTGCAACTCTAGAGGTAAGTGTAGGATCGTGGCTGTGGTTTAACTGGTATACTACGACTGATAATGAGAAGGATATCGGTACCGGGCCATACTGGAGACCTCTACACAATATCACAACATACCTATTAGATCTGTTACTAAATTCTCCAACAGCCCGAGGAAACGTTATCCGAACTTATTACTATTTCTATGATTCGTTTGATCACGAAGTTATTTCACGAAGCAATTGTTTACTAAACGATTATGAGTTACTTGGTATTGATGGAATTTTAAAAGTTTTTATTGGATAGAGTGATCCGAAACATGTAGTCGTAGAGTCGCGGGCCCGAGGAAAGCGCGGATAGATAAGATATTTAGTCGTCAACTTACAGATACCGGTATGTCTCAAACCCGTTCTGGTTTACACGTTCCTGGCTCAAAACGTAACGTGTCGTCGATACCAACGGTTAAATTGAATTCTCTGACGTGTTTTATTTACGCAGTGCGTACTTTATATCGGTTGTACGCAATACTGTACAAGTCGAATATCTCTCTAGTATCGTTTACAAACAGTATCTCCGGCTGCGACTATGAATTTTGTTGCTCGGGTATATTTGTGTCAAGTAGGTTACTTTATTGGCAAAATGTTATCCTGTGCTTTATTGTTGCGCGAGAAGTTTTTCGGTCCCTTGTCAAACGCAAGTAGGCAAAACATTGAAGTCAGTTTGTCTATTGCCAGCCACAAACCTCGATAAATAAGCCTTGATTCGCGTAATCACCGATACCGATTCAGCGAGCGTCCGCGAGAGAGCCGCTGGCGCCCTGGCATCTTTTGGACGCATTGATTAAGTTTATTAATAAGTCGACGTTTGTGTGAGATACAACTGTGAGAATGTCATTGGTATTGCGAGTGAAAACGTCGGCTCCGATCTCACCTGGCTCGGTGTCGTTCCGATATCTTGGACGACGGCGTATTTTCCAATCTAAACGAGCCGAAATTAGAAGGCTAAGACAACTTCCAAACCGGTCAACATAAAATTGGAAACCAACTGTAGTCTCCGAGTTGCGCAAGAGCCGATTTACCAGTTTGGCGCGGGCTCGCCTGCGTGGGATCTATGGGTCTCTCGGCGCGCGAGCCGTAACGACGCAACGCGCGCGCCTCGCGCGGCGTTTACGACCTTTCACCCGCTGCGACAAATTTATTTAGACTGTCACTTTATAGCCGCGGATTAAGAATCTCGTTGACATAAATTATTATGTGTATAGTACTTAAAATATGACCACTCACTGTAACATTAAACACCTCGTCCGAGTCCGATCGTATTGCGAAAGGCGGGAGGAACTCGACCGCGCTAGATGTATGAGCGGCTGAGTAATTTGAACAAATTACTGGTGCATTTATTTGTAAGGACGTCGCGAACCGCGGCCGCGCGCGACGGCCGGTTGCGATAAATGCCCTTCGCCGATTCCTAATTAGATACCCCGCATGAATTTGCTTCGTTCGAGATTTTTGCTCCTGCGATGGGTACGGCGTAAGTTCGTATTTAGTTTTATGGCCGTTACAGTTATGCGAACCCAGAAGCTACGTATCTCGATAGCGTGTAATGTGTTTACGGCATCGCCACTTCTAACGTCCATTAAGAATCCGGGCGAGTTCTCGAAAATTAACGCTTCATCGGCTAATTGTAGTAATTCGCTCCGTCACGTGAAATAATCGTATGTTTTACATTTTATATCGACGCGTACGGTACACACGACTTAATTCCGGATTCGGCGCGAGGTGGCGCGTATAACTGTCTAGTAAATCATGATTATGGGCTATTCAATAACATTTTTCACAACAATCTTTCATTTGATCCGTCGCCGGTGCCTCGTTCGTCGCGCCAGTAACATCGGTCTACTCGCAGTGACTCGTACTGGCGTTAAGCGATGGTCAGCGATTATCTCACTTTAATCAATAATCTGCGGGACGGTATCTTCCCTAAAAATCTTATTGGTTTGCGATAATATTCCGTGTGACCTCGTACAGCCTTCGCTCACCTCGCCAGGTGCCCACTGCGCCTCGGGACCTCCGAAGCGACGCCGACCGCGGCCGGGCCACGTAATCGGGCGAGTCTAATAAGTGCCGGAAAAAATATCGTGACCACAATTACGTTTTATATTATAAACCGTGAAAGGGTGGCCGTCCCGCTCCAATATTGATGGTGTATATTTATCACGGACAATTTAGGAACACCTGCTGTTACCGGGGACGAGCGGTATCTGTCAAATTAATACTATTTCTCGGGTTCGGGGTTATAGATTGTTGGCTACGGCCTCGTCTAATGTTTTATTTGCTCTGCGGTCGCCGGCCGAATGCATTTAGAAATATTTTCATTAACCTCTTTACGATTTGTTTATATTCGTCGGGAAAAAACTATTAATGTCTTTCTTTCGTCTGTAGCTGCGTCTCAAACGATGTGGATACACCTATTGTTATAACTATGAATTTTTTTTATAAAATGTACATTATAATCACCATTATCACAACCAATAACTGTCCCACAGCCGGGCTCGGGTCTCCTCACACAATGTGAGGGGTACAGGCTATAGTCCACCACGCTGGCCAAGTGTGGATTGGTAGACTTCACACACCTTCGAGAACATTACGGAGAACTCTCGGTTGTGCAGGTTTCCTCACGATGTTTTCCTTCACCGAAGCAATGATAGTAAACGTACAATACGCACGCAATAACTTTTTGAAAATTAGAGGTACGTGTAGGATTCGAACTCACGCCCCACATTCAGGAAACCTACACACATTTAACATATACATTGTTATATTAAAGTTGTATTTTTGATGTTAATTGTAAGAAATCCTGTGTTCGTGTGACTGGTACCTGCTAGACCTCGTCGCGTTTACTATTATTAAATCGGTCGAGTGCCCAATCCTAAAACGTCGTCGATGTAAATCCAGCCAAATTGCAGTACAGGCGACGTCATTGGATGTTAAAAATAGTTGGAATGCGCTCCGCCGGCGCGCCGCGACGCCGCCGCCGCTGTGGGCCGCGCCCGCGCACACCCACACCGGACCGACGGGGAGAGGGGCGAGGAGCGGGGAGCGGGAGGGACCTCGGCTTCCAGGCGAGAGTAAAGAAACCTTTCAGAAAACAAATGATAAATTTTTGCTGCAACCTGGAGGCACAAGACCATACGAAGAGACTCGTGCTCTTTAGTGCACTGCCAATGAGTTGAAGGCAATCAGATGAAGATACATTTTGATACAACATACTTAATTAACAGTGAGTAATTCAAAGTTTTATTTATATTGTGCTCCCATTCACAACATACAATGAAATGTCATCGAGGTATTATTAAGTTCGCTCTCTCGGCTTCCTCGCTCTTGCGACGCGGCGGTGGCTAGATGTGCCGAAACGTGCCAATCTGCCTTACTGACGGGTGATATAAATGAATGTACTTGGAAAAGAACATTGAAACGTAATTAATCGAAGTGCCACCGACCGCCGGACCCGACGTCGGGCCGGTACCTGCCTAGTCGTCGGTGCACCGTCCGATTGGGAACAAGGTCGTCGTATACACATCTGTTTACACAACATGATAAACCATTAATTATACCTGTAAAACAGTGATATGCCCGTACAACAAATACCTACACAATAAAATATAATAATATGGGGACACTCGTACTGTTATAAGCAGTTTATTTAATGTGCTCTTCTTTTCTGCTGAAAGAAGTTCAGTCGAGGGACCGTCGTTGACTGCCGGCGGTAGTAGTGCTGGCGGATGGGAGACTGTTGACCCGACCGGCTGTCTGCGACTTCAACTGTTGTCCCTAGAATCAAACGTGACATAAATATTTCAACGTGCTTGTTTCAACGTCAGAAATTGAAGACCTAATTATATGAAAAGAATTAGTTACAGTACTGTAAATATTACACGTGAAAAATGGCAGCTACAATTAACGTTATCTGAGTATTGAACAATTACTATTGAATTAAATATATTAAAAATGAACGCGAGTGAACATGCGGGCGCTGCTAGTAATAAAATAAGATAAATGATTACCATCCTAGAGGCCATTAGCGGGACTTTCCCCTGAACCGAGTAGGTTGGCAGCAATCTCCGCCACGCTGGTCCAGTGCGATGCGGTTAAGGACCTATTGTTATCGCAAGTGTCGTACACTAAATTGTCCGGGAACCTACAAAAGTACTGGTCGGTACCTCCATACCTGTATCTGACTAGGTAACCTACTTGGTCAGATTGCAGAACAAAACATCGAGAGATATATATATATTCACTGAAGATATATTTTAGGTTTTTTTGGATGAATCCCTGCTATGTGGTCATAATATCAGATACATGATGCTGCAATTAATAATAATAAAATTTCCTTATTTGTGCATATATTGATTGACATATAAATATATTAGGTGATTACCCTAAATCTGAGGTCTAGCTAACGACGCCACGTCCAAGCTAGCTAATATAGACGTAACGTTTAGAACTGAAATATTCCGATTCAAATCACCTCACGTCTCAATTATAAAGCTGAATAGTAACAATTGTTTTGGTCAATAAGTTTCCAATCGGAAACACTTCAACATGTCGATACGGCCGCGGCGCGATAGTTCGTGCGTAGCGCGGAGATGTGCCGTTCGCTGACCGCGCACGCGGCGATGTAAACGCGAAAGCGCGTGCTCTGCCCCCGTATTGCCGTCGACGCAACGTATGCCTCTTTCGTAGAATATCTTATGAAATTCTGTTCCTTTATAATATCACGCAACACGCCGCTTGATAGGGACCTTTACTATATTTATACAAGTAGGGGTAAGCAAGGATTTTTTCTGTTTTTTTTATTAAATTACTTCTACTATAAATAAAAAAGGGTAGAAATTTCTTAAATAGCTGATCTATTTAAGACATTTACGTATCTCAGCTGTTATCTAAAATTAAATAGATATCGAAAGCATTAGAAAAAGTAGAAAATTATACAAACATCCGTACTTCTTCTAGAAATATCTAATAATAGGGAGGGCCTTAAGGTTTAAAAACCATTCAGTTACACTTAAATATTTAGTTTCCCTGCAAAGTTACTGGACCTGATATCAGTGGTCACTGAGTCAAATATATCCATAATTCTATCTGAACTTTTCTTCCTGAGTTCTGATCGGGGGGGTGATAAATATCATCGGCAATACTCATCGTAGTACCGCTACAGAGAACAAGCCACTTGATCAAACTATCCTTCTCTACACTGCTTCCCTACATTGTTCTAACCTGGCAGTCTCTAGGTGTTCGTTTCTTTCTAATTGGCTATTAGAGTTGCCTGCTCAGTGCCCCCACATTTTTACGGTACCTGAAGAACATGATTGCAGGTGCTTGGTTCAGGATTCCCCGGAGCCAATGTATCGTCAGTCGCTGTAACTAATTACCTTAAAATAACCGTAACCACCAACCGCAGGTCCGCTGGCCACGCCCCTTCGAAACCCTAGAACATTATGAATGAACACAAAACCTGACAATATTTAATAACCGCATTGTTTCCAACGTAATTGGATAGCGTCGTACGCGAAAGTGGCAGCTGTGCGGCGTCGGCAGGTGAGTCTGGAGACTGCAACTTACGTCGCATCGGCCGCACGAGCCGCACTAGCCGCACGGGCCGGGCAGCCACAAGGGCATTCCAATCGCAACAGCCGCACTCGTCGCAATAGCCGCACTCGTCGCAACAGCCGCCCGAGCCGCAACAACCGGCCGCCGTAGCTGCAGCAAGTGGGTCGTTATAACCACTTTTTGTTAACGATACGTTACCAAACTTACCACGTATTAATTGCTGTAATTGAATCGATGGTAAATTTTGATGTTAAACTCTATCATTGCGAGGTACTGTTGGGCTCATGAAGTATTCTCACGATAACATTACGAACACAAGTTTACGAATTACCTCTAAAGTCAAGAAACCAGACGAACTACCTGACGGTCGCCTTTAGTCATTAATAGCCTTACACATGTGTGCTGATCGCAAAAAACTAGAAAATCCTACCACCGTGAATTAGCAACTTCGGGATTAAACTGGCCGGTACATAGCCGAGTGAAACCCAACAGGAGAGACTATTTCCTATACACTCGTCCAAATTCAAACAAGGTGCACCACTAGCGGAGTATGTTGACTTGGACATGAAGTGAAATGAGCCTCTTAAATCCTATATATTCACGCGCAGGTTTTTACAATACCAGCAAATAAGAGCTGTTACCAACCAACAAAGAATTTATGTTCCTCTTGTTGTTGTTCGAATTAAATTTAATATACAAAATACTTAAGCACTAAGGCTTGCACGCGCTGCGCCGGCGGCTGCGACCTGACGGATCACGCAGCACTCGCACGAGGGCCGGCGCAGGACGCGCGCCGCCTGTCACTCGGACGTACGCATTACCTGTGCTGTAGGAATTTGGAGAATTCAACGAGATGCCGATAAATTTGGCAACGATGGACCGCCAGTTTAATTATTAATGTTAATCACGTTAACAATCTGCAGACGGGCCCAGGGATGGAAGGTAGGCTTCGTCGTTAGACGTTGACAATAGAGGTTGACAATTAACTTAAATTTTACCTAAACAGGTTGACCTTTACATATAACAAGTGGGTTGTATTGATAAAGAAACGCAAAGTAACATACTTCCGTGCGGAATTTACAGTTGGTCATCTATAATGGCCAGGCCCAATTTAATAAGGCGCATTTCCTCCTAAAAATATAAATAAACCAGACAACGAGCGAAATGATAACTAATTGGTACGAATAAATGGTTAATAGGTTGCTGGCCGAGAAGGAAGATAGCTGCCTTGGAAAGGACACAATGGAGTAGTCTCATGTGATCAAGCTTACCAATTTCTAAGCTACACCAACAATTTTAAAATTGTTCTGGATATCTTCAGCTATATTTCAGTATGTATGGCCTCTGGTCCCTCGCTGGACCATTCTGCTATGTCCCTCACAGTCGCTCAGCGCGCCGCCCGCGCATTTGTATGAGTGTGTGTCTGTGTGTGCGCGCTGAGCGCAATCAATATTGGTTATTGATGGCCGCGGGCGCGCCGCGATTTATGACCGCTATTAATATCGCCTACCTACTGCACTTGCAGCCGCGACGCTCTCAGCTCCCTGGCTCGTGTCGCACCTAAACGATCATAGAATTTAGGTTCCTACCTGAATGCACTCCGAGGTCTAATATAGCTTTCGTTACAAATCACTTGAGAACTTCAGTTGCTTTTACGACTCGGCTACTACAACAGTATTGAATGTTGATCGGGTATCTCAATGAACTTGTAAAATTATTAGCTATGATCGTAAAATAACAAGGGATTAAAAAACTATACAGTACAGATGCTTCAGACCGGGGATCCAACCCGGTGGGGAACTCGGACGTAACGCGCAACGGAAACAATCTATTTTATTTTCGAGCAGCAAGTAAAGGTTGGCAACGATGTCACACTGCTGTTGATAAACGAGGAACACCGCCTCATGCACGTTGAACCGTAAGCGCGGGATATCGTATGGACTAGCATACGGAAGTCCAGGTACAATAGCTCTAGTTTACATACATCATGCTACGTATTATAGTGTGGATACAATGAGAAAACTTCTTTAGTACCGTGGTGATTTGAAACTCGGTGAAACGAAAAACAAATGACAGGATTATATCCCCTTGGATTTAGGCTCCGAAGAAATATAAAACTTTATTGACCACGAGGTTCTTGTGTCTTTTGTGCGACGTTAAAAACTATGATTTTGAATAATATGTAATGTAATATATAGAATAAAAGGTAAAATCAGTTTTCAACCCCGGTGGGAAAGTATATGTAGTTGGACGCCACCGTGGCCCGGGTCCTGCCATACATTCGTTTCAATATTACGTGTTATTTTATTAGTTTCGTGCTACACAAGATTTTTAGTGTATTCACATTTTAATATAATTAAGTGGCCATGAAGAAAATATGATTTAAATAACCACGTCTAATTATGACGGTACATTATGTGTCCACCTGTAACGGTCGGGGGCCAAGCAAACGATTGGGTTTGCCATAAAAATCTGGGAATCGAACCCGGAACCGCGTGCGCTGCAGGCGCAAACTTGGTACGTGAATGCAGTTCGATAAAACCTGCAGCGGATAAAATACTGTCAATGGTCAGGCAACATGATGAATGGGAGTTGTTAATTGAATTCATATAAAATACATCGAAAGATTTCATGTGGTGTGAGTGTTATTTTATTTTTTACTTAACCGCGACTCCACACCTATGCCATGTAATACAACTACAGATAAATAAAACCAGTGAACGCAGCCCACTAATTACTTACTGTACAAACGTTGTACAAAGAATATCTACAAATTGTTTATTGAACTGATGTAAAGTATTTGAACAACCAATGTGTTTAATATTAATTTTAATTTAGTGTCCATTGTATTTCAATATTTTGTTAATGTTCAATAAAAATGCCAATATTATTTAAATAATATATTTATGATACATTACACAGTAACGTTGCATGACACGATAAGAAGATAAAATACATTTAAATGAATTAATTGAACTTTATTATTTTACCACAGAAGAACGTGAAGGACGTAATAATACAATTGTTTATCTGTATTAAACATTACGAAACGCACTGACACAATTAATACAAATATATAAATGTTACAACAAAGCGATCCTCGAATCCCACATGTTTCCTGGCGCGCCGCGTTAAGTCTAATAAATCGATTCCCCCACTCTACTCGTGATTGGCACACAAACATTATCAAATATAGTAGCTCGCGACCGGAACAGTGGCAACTGACGCAACAAATTATTAACGACAATAGCCCGGCTGTCGCGCGACAGTCGCCTGTCGCCTGTCGCGGTCGCGACGCGTTATTTACGGCGACTCGCGACCCGCGCGACAGTTGTCGCCGTCCTGCTATTATCGTGTCGTCGGAAGCGCAGAAACCCTCCGCGATATTAAATGCATATTTATTTATGGCCTCTATTTTTCTCCACGAGCGGTATACTTATAAATAGCTGTAGTCTATTCCTTTAGCGTCGTCCGTATCGGAGTTATCTCCGCTGGAAACAGTTGAGTGATTTGTTGTCATTACACTGAATGCATAAGGATCTACTGTAGCGTCTTATATCTTAAGATCGCATTATCAGTTACCTATTTATCTTTAATTTTAAACTAAAATCGTCTGCTCGTAGTAATGTTAGCAATAAACATTTTATTACAGGTTTAACGAAAGAAATCAGTGCAAAAACCAATCATATAAAAATAATCCCAGACTTCAGACCCCAGATTGGTAGAAGCGTGCTCTAACTCTATCGACTCGTTGTATCAGCTGCGAGCATGCTGATACTTCGAACATGCCGAATGTACCATTAGGGAATCACAGGTGTGCTAAGTTTCCCCGCGGCACAGGATCTTCGTCGACTGGAGGCGATCACTAAGTCAGCGGTGCCCCCCGGGCCCGGTTCATCCATCAGGTGGCGGCCGCAATAATTACGATTAGCGTCGTTTCTCGGTCAGCGGCTATCTTAATCGGCTAATTGAAACTAAAGACTTTTTAA
>DWPA01002212.1:0-16239 GCA_018251375.1 Calpodes ethlius
GAACATTAATATCCACTATGTAGTTTACTGCAGGCAAATTAAGATATGTGCAGAAAGTTTTTTAAAAATCTTGAAATTGTGTGGTTATAACACGTACCTATAATTTATTATTTCTCATTTATTGTAGGCACATACATTCATTATACGGTCTTTAACAAGCTACGAATTTCTTCATATGACATTTTGTTTTATAAAAAACTCAAAATTGTCTACATTAGATGCACTGTACATTAGACATAATATAAGTTATGTTTTTAAATCGCTGACAAAGGAAGTATTGGTATAGAGCCGCGTAAGTACGTATGTATAATCTGTATTGTGCATACAATTAGGTAGAGTTGCAACAACAGGTGCATGTCGAACCGCAAGGTCGCGCCGCAGACGGGCCGGCGGGCCCTTCGCCGGTGATACCAAAGTTTTTTAACTCGAGAAAGTTTAAGCACGCATTCACTTTACGTTTTGTTGTAATATTTGCTGTGAAAGCTATTCACAGTTCATTACAATTTGCAAAAATATTTATGGTAATAAAAATATTTACGTTTCTGTACACATATCAGTATTTGTTTTTTTTCTCGGATTTTTATGTTAATCAATAGTAGTATTTATAATTGTTTTATTATAGCGATAATCCATAGTGGTAACAAATAAATTGCTTCGTCATGGTTCATGGCTAAATAAAAGGAAAGGATCTATTGTTAGCTACTATTCCCATATTTTATCTTTGACATTGTCCAAATAACTGAAGTTAAATAGGCTGCATCAAATGCACCAATCACAATGTTGTAAAAAGCCCTATGCGTGCTTATAGCAAAGTAACACTTAAGTTTTGTTTATAAAACGAGTAGTTTAACATAACAAGTGCAATGAAAAATAGCTTTCTTCGCATTGTGTCGCATTGCGTATTGCATTTTGGTAAGTATTGTTCTTAAGTATGAAGATATGAATAATAGTATACCTACCTGGGATCGTAATAGGATTTAAAAGAAGTGATGGCGTACGTGACTTTCAAAAAAATGTTTGTTACATTTTCTAATAATTCATTTCATATAATTTCAATTCAAATGTCATTTCATTTCCATTTCTTAATCAATTTATTTCAGAATAGTTTGAGAAAGTATCTACTGATTGAGTATAGATTGTTACAAAAAGAGGCTTTACCATCTAGCAAGGTTTCATGTCGCACGTATTTCCTACAGTCTCTTATAGATACAAAGACATTATCTTTTTATAATTACATGATATGACGGCTTTGCTTTCACACCTAAGCGCTTAAGCATTAATGAAATTTACTATGAGCAATGAATTAGCACAGTATAGCTACTCACCTCATTACTACGATATAAGTAATTGTTCCAAAGCCAGCGTGGTCAAATATCTAGGTCATATTTTTAGGATGTTCCGATATCGAAAATCCCGGAAATTTTCGGTATCGATTCCGGAAATCAATTTCCCAGTTCGTTCGATTCGTTACTGAGGTTACTAGTTAATTTTCGTTTGAATATTGTAGAGGACCCTCTCTGCATTCGTAATTAAATTTTTCAAAGAGTATTATTGATATTTTTAAATGTTCTTTTATATTTAATAAATGCATTTGCAACAATATTACATATACCTAAGTTGTAGGTTTCTGCACTTTTTCTCCTAGTAAACTTTATCTACGTCAAATCTTAGACTCCTATTATCCTGCATTATTCTAAATATGGAGTAAAAACGTTTTCCCTTCTCATGTTAATACAGATTTATAGCTCTGTTTCAGCTAATATCTATTGTAATTCGGTAGTGTTGCAACACGAACTATAGTATGTTGACTTACATTATCTATCTATCTATATCGAAGAGCAGTACTCTTCATCCATAAACTATTATGATTCTTATTGTGACTGTTGCTAAGTCCTTTGGATACAAGGGATGCTCCGTGTACTAAATGGTGGTTTACATTCGAGGATATTTCTTCTCCAACGATTAGCGGTCTTTCGAACTTCATACATGGTCAGTTCATTGCCATTTGAACCGATTAATTAACTAAGATATGTCCGTTGTTCTTCTACGAATTTCATAATTCTGTCTCGACTGCATAGAGAGATAACGAGCATAACTTTCTAAATAAGTTCTTGCTGCTTTAAACCATCTCTCATCATCATTGGCAATGACAATATTAACCATTTAAGACCCTAAAATATTTTACATTATTGTCACGTGTCCAATGTAATGTAAAGATACTTTGCTATGTCATTGAAGAGAAGAAATGGCGAAGAAACTCCTCAGGACATCTTTTAAACGTAATATGTTATGGAATACACTACCAACAAGTTAAAGAAAATAAAGAAATATTATCTATGATAATATTTCGTTACTTATTCTTTTTTCCTAAAACTATAAAAATATTCTTTTTTATTTGAGTTTGTTTAATTTACAATGATGATATTTTAATCATCAGTTTTTACTAACTACTGCTTTTGACGTAAAAATATAAAAAAAATATTTCAAAATCTGCATCAGAAACAAAAACACTAGTAACGTTGCTCACCAGCTGATCTGTTAAAAGTCTTCTGTCATTCCGTCGGCTGAATGCGATTAATTGTATGTTTTATACATCTTTGAGAACATTAGGAAGGATTTTCATCACGGCCGATGATTTCTTTCACCGAAATAATTAATCTATATCTTAATATGCACTTAATATGAAAAAAATACATGCATTCAGACCCCGAACCAAGTCTTCCGTCAGGCCGATCAGACTCCTAGAAAAATGTGTTGCTGTTTAAGTTGCGTTCGAAAAATATATTGCAAATGACCTTTTTATGGGCCCCAAAAGTACATATAGATACATATGTACATAGGAATGTACCTACATGTAGTATTACTAATTTTTACGATCTGCTTCTTAAAATAAACTTCTAATCAAACAATAAAATTGACCAATAACAATTAAACCGAAGAAGATAGCACTAAATATTTTACGATAACACATGCAGACGAAATAGTAGGTAGTTACATAAGTTGTCTATTGATTGAATAGAAGTTCTTGAAATTTGATCACGGGTAATCTAACGTCTTTATCAGAGAGTAATCAAGCTCTAAGCTTGTACCGTCTTCTACAAGCTCACCGGTCGGCCTGCACTACGTACATCGTATCCATTAGGGATGTTCCAATACGGATACTATTCATGCGGTACATCATGAAATATTTTAATTGAATAATTACTTAAAGTAAATTTCATTCTAAGTTTAATTTACTATCTTACTTTGATTATTTATTTGGAAATAGTCGATAGCGGGTCTTTAGCCTGCAAGTATATTATTTTAATATTAATGAAATCAATAATTAGGCTAGAGCATGATGAACTGCATGGCATTAGTAAATAATGATATACAATATATATATGAGTATATACCTAGCTAAGGACGAAACTTTTATTATAATGCGCTTAAGACTTTATATTTTATTATATACTCTTTCACGTTCAATTAAATTTAATTCCAATATAATATTCTAATATTATAAAACTAAAATATGTCTATATTCTGGTTATTATGGTTACTGAATTTTATTTTATTATAGCTTTTCATATTGACATTAAATATATGTATATGACGTGAAAATTAGAAGCTTAAATGTTGTATTCTTTTTTTAAACTGGGTACGAGTATGTCAAAAAGTATCTCAGCAAGAAAAAACACGTGGATGTACTTATGTAATACGAAAGAAGTTATATTTGTGGCTGCGAGCATATTAACGAAACGAATTTTAATGTAATATATTATATTTTAATTAGTCATATTTCCACAATATCAAATTGAGGATATTCATTCATAGTTCTCTCGCGCGTGGGAGCAATAAAACAGAGAATAATCAAAACGACGTGACATTACAGTGGTTAGCTAATTTAATGGGGTCGATTTTTCGTGACGGTGTGTGTGTGCGCTTCGTAAAAAATACTCTCATCATTTGTCCCTAACGCGCCAAAGAAGTACAAGTTCAATAAAAATGTAGGTATTCATAAGATCCGACCGATACGAATACAAACAGTGCGCCCATCTCTAACACTTATGTGCACACCGTCATTCGAGAATCCATCTCGTTTGTAGATGTCAGAAGAATTCACACGCTTCTGACTGGATGTGCCATCAATAATTTAACTTTATTTCATTCGCAAATCTTGTATTTGACGAACTCTATAAATATTGAGAGTCGCCTATATTAGTTATTCTTTTTAAATATCCTTAAAGGAAGATCTGAGGATCTCTTAAGATCTAAGGTGTATATGGCCAAAATGTACAATTTGTACCAATTATGATTTAACAAAATTGTACCAAGTAGATATATAACTAACATGATTGATCAATATATTAATGGAATTAACGTAATTTGAAAAAAAAATAACATATAAAAAGGCTGAGGTAATGACCACAGGTTTTTGACAAATTTAAAAGGGCATTCAGTTAAAATAAATTATCACGAACGCAAACTTTATGGAGTGTTATAAATATTACGACATAAAACTTGAAAAGATTTATATTACTACATATCGAAGTTTACAGCTACTGCTAAACCCTGACTCTTAAATATTTTTGAACGCACACAAAAAGCCGTAAATTATAATTATTTTAAAGGTTTTGCTTCTCCTGTAATATTGTAAATGATCTACACAAAGATTTGGTTAAAATCATGACATTCCAATGTAGGTATAAAATATTGGCAGTAATTTATTGTTATACGGTAGCATTAGAAATTGTTAGTCTGTATGAACTTATGATATTAAATTTGCAGCGAAACGAAAGCCAGTTAGAAAAAACTGTGTCTGGAGAAAATCATAAAATAGAAATTGCTTAAATTTTTGATGTTTTAAATTAATAAGTAATTTCGTATTGGTATTCTCAAATAAACGTAAGATTTAGTTTATTAAATTAAAATTAATTTATAAAATTCCCATTGAAATTTTTCCTACTCATAGTAAACACGGACATTGAAAATATAATTCTGGCACGACCAAACATTAACTATCAAATATTGTAGTAAGTACCAACCTATATTTCACCGTCTAAATAAATACGCATTTTATAATCTATGGATTTTAAAAAGGTAGGTAACTAATTTTCCTCTAATTATAAACTCGCGTCTTACAAATTATTTAAAATTTTTAACAAAATAAAAAATAAGGGTCCGTTCCCCCCTTAATCTATTTCTCTTATTAATAAATCTATGGCCAATAGGAGATCGAGTTAAAAATAGAATGACATAATTCAACGTAGTTACTTCAGTAAAGTATGTCAGAAATAAATCACGCTGTTTTATGTACAGGTAAATGTGTCGCTGTATCTGTTCTGAAGTTCAAACTATTTTCACTTTTACGTTAACAGGAATAAGACTGCTAAAATATTATCACGGGTTCGTGAAATGCTTGGCGTACCGATGTTTGCATAGAGATGACCTTGTCGTAGTAAGCGCACATTGATGCGGCCGAGCGGCTCGCGGGCGTTGACCGCGACGTTGTCACTAAGAAATTTAATTAACTGATCTAAAGGCAAATATAATTTTAGACATTACAATACCTATACACTGATTACTTAATACATATTTTTGGAATGAAGTTTCATAACTCGGCTTGAGGAAGTGAAATAAAAGAAGCCTATCGTCTATAGCGGAAATGTAGATCACATTCACAACCAAAGATAATATCATAGATTAGTTATTGTCATTTAATAGTGTAGTTAGATGGCAAAATATACATATTGAATAATATTTGGATTTCATGTCTATAAAACTATAATAATAAAAAAAAAACTTTGTTCGAGTCACGCATCAGAGCGGACAAACACAATATTCTTTACAATTTCCTCTTATCAGACGTAATTTTCCTTATGTCATTAATTTAACGCTTAAACTTCGGAATCCACTATTAAGAAAAATAATGGCTACTTTAGTTAGTATTAACGTTAAAATATTTACTTATATATCAATTATATAAAAATATATAATCAGTAAGGTTAATTAAAATGATATGTTAAGGGTACCTGTCTACTGTCGTTTTAACTTTTAATCTATTATCTTTTTGAGTTAAAATTAATGAAATTTATACGCAACATTTATTTTTAAAAGCAATTGTAAAACGTTTAACAGTTGATTACCTTGATTGATTGCCTGTAAATAAGTGAGTTCATTGCTTACCTCGTCTCGCCTAGCAACAGTGGCAACGCATCTAACCGCTTCTGGTTTGATATAACGGATGTAATTAAATAACAATAGTTTCAACGATTAATTTATGTATTAACGTCAAAGCAAAAATATCAAGAATTGTTATGTTATTGAATTAAAAACACAGAACATTTAACTGTGTTGATGATTTTATTTTGAATCTGTGGCTTTCTTGCAAAATGGCGGGAACGAGGTACCAGGCTAAATAATAGTGTGCATTACTGCATAATTTCGTACAGATTATACTTATATTGTAAAGAATGTTTTTAATTTATTGAAATCTGTGGTTAAAAATGTTAACTTTAATTTAAGAAAATAACAATATTTTTACATTCTAATCTTCCATTTTATTCATATTGTCCTTAATATTAATAACGGACACTAACTTTTAATGCGTGAGTAATATTATTACTTATAAATTTGTGTAATAAAACGTATCAACTACATACCTAATATAATTTAAAACAAACACTGGGTAAAGATCTATGTGATTATGTTCATTTGTTATTAATAATTTAATATTCTTCATAAAATTATGGCTAACATAGATTAAAATAATATTGCCGTTCAACAAACAACTAACGCATCTTGTCAAAAAATTATTTGACAGGTACCTCCTCACCTGTTACTTAACTCGATTATTTAACCGAATGAAATAAGCAAAATATCTCAAATTCATGAGTCTGTCCATTTAGGGGCTGCGATGTCCGATACACCTATACGTCAACATACAAGACCTGTTTACCGTTGGAGTAAAAATGAATTAAGACATTATATTATTCACAAACGATATCTAAAACCATATAGAACAGGTTATAGCACAAGATTATAGCACAAGCAATTTTACAACTGCGTAAATTAGTCAAAATGTTCACGTCCAGTCAGTTTGGACATCCGCGAGTCGTCCAGACGTGCACTTAGCCGGCGGCCGGGCGGCCGTAACGTGATCTCGCACAGCGCAGCCTGTCTAGACGCAGGCTCTTCTGTCCGGCACCGGATGCCGGACGCCGGACGATACTCTCTGATGGTCCATGAGCCCAATTATCATTACAAACCGAACACAACATTAATGCTCTGTGGGAGTAAGGTGTGGGTATAAAAAATAAAAACGATTGTTTGCTGGATCGGTGCTCTGGTTATATATACCTATGTGAGTTGACAATAAAATAAAATATATTCTGTAATACCTATCGCATTATCTTACTCAGGAATTCGTAGTAATTAATAATGTACGTAGTAATACGTAGTAAATAATAATAAAACAAATCTGTGTTAAGGACTGTCTGATAGATATGCATTCAGCCGCCATTAAAACGACCAAAAAGATTTAAAAATTGACCTGGAATATTTCACTGACTTCAACTTAACAACACAAACATTGTTTCCGAGGCTTGGGTTTCAAAAACAATTACATCAAATAAACTTATATCTTTATATATAAAAGAAAGTCGTGTTAGTTACATTATTTATAACTCACGAACATCTGAACCGATCTGACTGAAAATTGTTACATTTTTTTTTGTAAAAATAAAGCTTTAAAAGGGTGCAATAATTGAGGTTTGTATGGAGAATGCGTTTTCTTTAACAATTTATATGTGAACTTTTTGAATTTCACGTATTTGTTCACACTTAAAAGAAAAATATTCCTTGCATGACGTAAATGTCATTGACGTAAAGTCATATCTGATAGCCTGGGATCATGCGGGTGAAGCCGCGTGCGGAAACCTTGTTTGACGTAAATAAATACAGGTGGAAAATATTTTAAGTGTAAGAAGGTATTTTTTTATAAAACTCAATCGATGTAGTACCCATCAAATCTACGTAGTATGCTTTAAAACAATTTTATTAAAAAAATCGCTATGGAGAGTGTTACAGTCAGAGATGAATACTAATGAATGCATTTCATCTCAGACTCCCGACTATCGATAGAACTTAAAGATTGTATGACTATTATTTTCCTTAGGTAGCGATAAAACGAATAAACGAGGCATTAATATTTTAACAGAAATATGTTAAGAATATATCTAACATTATTTATTCAGTCATTCATTCATGAATTAATTAGAGGAGGCCTATGTCCAGTGGATCTTCAGAGGCTGATAAATAGATAAATAATATCATTACTAGTATACGCGTAGTGTTCGAAATTTGAAAAATATTGTTCAAGTGCATTATTGAAATTTTGAGGGGTTAATCATTTTTAATTTACCTTCAACTTTAACAATGAAAATTTGTCAATAGCTAGCAGTCCGCTCTACAGAATTTAACCTACAGTATCTTCCATAGAGGTCGTGGAAATCGACTGCCATGAGAAGGCTAATTTGCCGTACCTACACATTTTTTTATTTGTAAAGTAATTGAATAAAATTGAGCAATATTTTTTTATTCACTCACATAACAGGATGTGCCAAGGTGAGCAAAATCTGGTTTTAATTAATTATTTTAACAAAAAATCTATGAGTGATCCAATATGCTGGTATTGAATGTACATAGGGTTTTCCCCATTTGTTGCTCGACAAAAAAAAAACAGATCCATTTTTAATTGTTTTAACATGGCGGTCGTTACCTGCGGGTATGTAAACCAACGAACTGTAAAATTCCTTTTTGTAGATATAATAGACAATGGTTTATCTTTTGACTGTCTTTAGTCTAACGCGTTATTTACGCGTTATTTATCTATTTTAAGTAGTTTTTACTAATATTTATTATTTTGTAATAATTTCTTAATCCACAAATATATAGAGACAAACACCAACGACATTTTATTCGACAATTTTGCTGAAGATTTAAATACCGGTATATTTATTTACCGGTTATGTGATCTTTATAATGACTTTAAAAAAACACAGAAGCTTCATTTTAATTCAAATTACTTCATATGTTAGGTTATTAGACTATTTCTAAGTACGAAACATTAATTTTATAATCTCTTAAAAACCTTTCCAATAACGCAAACTTTTTTTATTGAGATTCGATTTAAGCCAATCTACTCAATATTTCACATGTAAAAAATCTTTGGTTTTGTAACTAAGCGACAAATTAATAATTAGAACGAAATTCTTTTCCGATATTTTCTACGTTTGTAAAAAAACAAATAATAAATGTCACTTCAAGGCTACTACCTCTATAAAAATGAAGTGATCATCGAGAAAAATCGCACAGACAAACAGACAATTTACGAATCATTACTATGGAGTATATTTGTTAATTTTTTTTTTTCAAATATGTATTTTCCGTGTACAAACATCAATCAATTAGGTTTATTATTGTTTATTATTTTTAATTTAATATCCACGACTGGTGGCCTGTCCATTATTGGTCGGCAGATACCACTGCATTGTCTACAAAATAAACTTTAGCACTAATGGCCTTATTCAAATTTATTCTCGTGTTAATGAACCTATAAAAATAATTGCAATTATAAAGTTTTAATCATACATATTTTAAATTACTGATTATGTTGGAATGTTAATTATTATACATATAATTATATATTTAATTAACTATTGCCAGTCAACTGCGAATGTAGAAGTAATAAGTCGCAGCGTGCCAGGCCTTTTTGAACTTGAAGTCCTGAGTAAAAGGTTTCTCGAGGCCTTACTTTTCAGACCTTTACAAGGTTCTATTATTATAATAAGATTATTACAAAAATAATTATAGGTATTACTATTAGATTATTATTTTTACTTTTAGTGGTCATATTTAAATAATAAAATATTAAAATGTGATAAGTACCTATTTCGTATGTCTCGTATTCATCATCATCACAACCTATAACTGTCCCACCGCTGGGCTCGAGTATCCTCTCACAATGTAGGAGTAAAGGCCGTAGTCCACCACGCTAGCCAAGTGCGAATCGGAAGACCACTTCGTAGATTGACTCTTATTATTAACAATTAATTTATTATTTAATAAATGTATTGCCAATAACCTAATAAATAGCATTTGTTCCTATAGTAAACGTATCAATTCCATAAAACAACAAAAACGCTTCTTAAGTATTAATTACGATACATACTGCCAAATAATATAATTCATACAATAGTTGTACTGAATTTAAATGTAATATAATGGTCACCTCATTTAATTAATGAATAATGTAAAAAATGACTAAAAGTAAATATATAATAACTGGAAAATAGTACGAATAACCAAGTAATTGGCCTGAAATCGAATGTAGGTTGCACAATAAATTAAAACTTCTTCACTAACTATGTGTTTACGTTGTAGATGTTTACGTAGACAAATCTATCCTAACCTAACCTAACTTTTCTCTCATTTCACTTTCTTAGCTTGCTTCCTGGCGTAGAGTTTTAACGCCCTCTTTTGTCGAATTTTTGTATTATTTCTTAATAAATTTCTTAGCTATTCTTTTGAGATCAGTCGAGCTTTAGAATATTAATCAAATTATAATTAAAAATGTACATCCACATTAATTCGATGATTCATACCATACAGTTGTCATTAATATGATGACTAGTATATTTCTTAGAATTACCTTTTGCTGTCAGCATATTTCAAATTAGTGACTAATATAAATTAAGGTGACAGAAATTATTATTTTTACATCTTCCAATTTATAAAACGCTCTACATTTTTTCAAATACATTTCATAGTTTACTCACGCACTGAGACCCTTATCTCAATGGTAATTTCATCTTTCGAGGTCATTGTGATCACAATAATAAATCGCTGAAGTTGAAGTTCAACTTGAATATAAATATGTAACAAAGAAACACAGAAACAGGCAAACAAACAAATCTCTCAGCCCAAAAACATGTAACTTGTGCCTTCCGTAGAGAGTATAGACGCGGAAATTATTTATATTTCTCGTTCATTTTCACGTAATGTGGAATTTTTCTCGTCTGTTCACGTCATGGTGTCGGCAGATATGTAAATTTTACCAAGTTATCCAGTAAAAATTGTTTTTTTAATCCAAAATGCAAAATGGATTATTTTATTCGGCTAAAAGTAAACGCCATTGAGTAATTGTTGTATTTTTTAACTTTTATGTGTGGGGAGGGTGGTTCGAGTGAGTGTTTGAGTAGAGAGTAGACACGTTTGTCATATCAATAAACAAAACTCCGACATCACGAGCAGCCATCGCCAGCGCGCTGGTTGCCGCCGCCCGCCGCCCGCCGCCCGCACTTTGCACATTCATCAACAGTGTCAGAATCCGAATTACGACGTCTGTGTTTGCTATGGCCGCATTATTATCTTCAAATCAAGGTTTTATAAAATTTAAACGTGGCACGTGACTTTAAATTTTATTCATTGGATATTGTCATTCGACAGAATACATGAATTTGTTAGCGTTTTAGTAATATCTTATATTATTATTCGGATGTGTGTTGCCATTCAAAAGTATTCAACAGGTTATTTTGTTTCATTTATTTTCAGTAGTCTTCCCGCTGAAGTTAGTTATTATACAATTATTTAGCGAAGTTAGGGTTGCCAACTTTCGAAACAACCAACTCGGGAGATTTTTACGGATTCAGGAGAGAGAGGTATACAATTAATTGTGACTGAAAGTATCTAACTAGAGCAATAGATAAACGAGTTGTCTCTATATCATTAAACAGTTAAAGATCTTTGTAAAACTCATAATTTATTATAAAAGAAATTAAAATTATTCCGAAGGTGTAGAACTATTATTATATTAAGATAAGTGCCTATTAAAAATAAATTAATAAAATAACTCCGTATACGTCGTCGTCGTACACGTCAACGCGGACACACCCACGTTTCAAGTCACAATAAAACCATTATTTCATTATGAATTCATTATGCTACCGTTGATGCCTACGCGCCAACGGAACCCGAGATAGCGCAACGCGACGCGAGCACTAGACCGGACTTTTCTAATTAAAATTCCTCTAGGTAGCTACCGCGCTACGCACTATAATATTCAGTATTGTTGAGATCAGAGGTGCGCCGTGTAAACAGACGCGGGCAGCCAGACGGTCATCAATCGAGATTGGTCAGAAAAACAAGCAGTCGCGGAGGCGGTATAAAAACTGGCGCAGACGCGGATGTGCGGGTGAGGAAAAAACTAGCTACATCCACTCACTCCCGCGCACGGACACGGCGAGCGTTGCCTACGTTGCGCACTGTACGGCCGGCTGTCGTCGCGACTGTTCGCCACGGCCCGCCATCTAGCGGACGGGACACACAACACAGAAATTATTCGCGCGCTTGTATTAAAATATCATTAGCGCTATATAAATAAAGGACTAAGAAATTGTCCAAATTATTTTAAAGACATGTTCATGAGATGACACATTGTAACTTGGTATCTAAATTAAATAATTTTTTGCACGAATTTTCACACTTCGCTGTTGAACATCAAATACATTTAGCACCCGGGTACTAAATATATTTTATGCGTGCACTACTAGCCTGGCAATATATCAAGCAAAACACCTAGACCTACATGTTTTGTTCTTTATTCAGTTACTCTTGCGTCCCCGTAAGTGAAATGGAAACTATATTTTTGCGCTTTGACTGCACTTTCATTTTCAAGCGAGCCTCAGTGGTATTCGTGATAAAAACTACATTTTTATAATATCCGTGAGTCATCGATTTAGGCTTGCGAGTGGTCCTATAAGGGATCCATTTTATTAAAGAATGACACTAACACAATTTGTAGCTTTCGTTAATTATTTGGTTTGTTCTCTTCTGCCTGTGTATCTGTTCGCTTGCCGATTATACAACAGGCGACAATCTGTCCTCATAGGTAGCAACGCTTCTGTACCTTCGAGTGAGACAAATGAGTAACTATTACTTCTACTTACTAATAGATCTAATAACACTAAAACTCCTAACGTCCACAATCCTCTTCCTTACAAGTAATAATAAACTGATATTCTTCTTAACACCGCCTACTAACTGGACTTACAACTTAACTAAAGACCCCTACAGTCCTACGTGAGGTCTGTCACAGATATCATAAATGTTTATGAACGAGGAGTAGCACGTCAAGCTTGGTTGCTATCGTTATCACGTTAAAAAAATGAAAGAGAAGTGGATTATTAAAGTGCGTTGCGGTCGCCTATGTAATGAATAAAACCTAAACCCATTTAACCGTTGACCACACACCGCATACCGCACGGATTGTTTGACCCAATTGTGCGAGCTTAGTCAGTATCAATTAGCACAAATGTCATTTCAATTAATATTTCAATGCTGAGGGATTTACGTTGTATTGAAGCTTACGTACGGGGCTTACGCGTATTTTTTTTGCGTACCTAAAGCGAACTCTCACGTGAGATGAATTAATAAATACCTACCACAATTAATATGTTTACTTACATAAATATTTATTACATGTCCTACTCGTCTTTATAAAAATATTTTACAATTTGCCCCGTCCTTGGGGCTCACTTGTATTTGGCAGGTATAAATAAATAGTGGTATTATAATACAATATGCCCCAAGTGGCCCCAAAACATATTTTAACAAATCCTGTAAAATGTATATATTTAAAAACGAAATATTTCAATTGTATTGCAAAAGGTATGTGATTTATTTTAAGTGATGCAATTTAATAAGTATTACAATTACATTCATAATTTAAATTTAGTACTTCATTACGTATTTAAAGATACATAGGGTCAACATAAAAAAAATATATATAAAATAAACCGAAGTGAAATAAAAATACAACAAAATTATTCTAGCGCATAGTAACAGTGATATACAAGGTAAGTATTAGTAGACTCAATTGACCAACATATATATAATATTATTTGATATATAAGATAACTACTAATACAAAATAACTTTTATAATTAGAGAAAGGGAGAGCTGTAAATGTACATTACGTAAAAAATATATGAAATTTAGTGCGTACCGATCGCGTCTCTTACATATTATATTATCTTGTAACACTATGACATCTGTGTCCTAACGCGTTAATTAATACAATAATGCGTTAAATGTGGCCAATGGTCTACGCGCTAATTAACGTGGTACTTGACATACAAGTTAATAGAAAGTGAAATTTGTAAACAACTCCATTAATGTAGCCAATCATTAACGCAATAATGTTAAGGCGTTAATTAAGACGCATTCGAACATTGAGGTTGGCACTAACATTAACGCAGGTGTAGCAAAGCCATGTACAATATTGTTAGCCGTTGTTTAATCAAAATTAGTTAGTTTTATTCTAAGGTTCAATAAGACTAGACTTTCATCTGTCACTACTCACCATTAACGTAATAAGAAACATATGAAACGACAAAATACCTTTCTCACATCTATATAATGTATGTAGTGTCCATTTATGTTTCCATCATGTTTGCAACAGACTCCACATTCAACAAAGAATTTCATGACTGCTAAAGTTTTTATTGTCATTTGTTGGTATTGAAGCTATAATGGCTTTTTAATAGTTTTCTTCGTAGCCGTCCCTGATCTTTGAGTCTGATAGGAATGGTCTAGATGCCATTGAGGTATACACATAATATAATGATGACTTATTACATACTACCAGCAGACCGGTAGATTTACCGCCATTTTTTTGAACTCAGGTGTACTTAATGTAAAATATTTCGTTTGATAAATATATATAGAATTTATTATTGTATTATACATATAAATTGTTGCTTTACCAACACACAGATACAACAAAATCTAGTAGATTTCTTGTTTTCGTTAAAATAAAACAGGGAAAAGTGTTCAGTGGTTTTATATCTTGCATGTTTATTTATTTGTTTTACAAGTTTTGTTCCATATTTAAATTTTAGATTTTTAAGTTGTAGGACATTACATCTAAAAGTGCCAGTGACTTGATTGTTCTTTTTTCCGGGAGTACCTATACAAAATATTTTTGAGAATATATCATGTTTTAAATTACATAACTACTCCATATACAATCACAGATTAAAAGTATGTACAGTGAGAAAAAAAAAATATTGTAATCAGTCAGTGAACAATTTAACGACATCTTAACATTGTTTTTCACGTTCGTACGTAAATTAATACAAAACATTAAAAGAGAACAAATACGTTTCTACTATAAATACTGAACACATTTTTACTGTTTAGCACGTCATAAAATATGGCGTTTTGGCTAAATGACTGCTATTAACACTTCAATATAGTTTAATGGTCTCGCCGTACAAATAGGATTGCAGTCGGCTGATGTCCGGTAATTGGCACTATGGGTCATTCGAAGCTGCCCAGACGTCGCAAGGTCGGACAGGACGAACGAATAATCGCCCGTAATTAAGGTAGGTCGCAAAACTGTATGGGTAAACCAAATAAAATGACATCACAGATACCGCTTGCGTAATGATCATTTAAATATATCTGAGTGTACAGGTGTTTTTGTCTGTACAGTACCGACACAAAAACTTGGTTGAAATATAGCTTAAAGTATTAATGTTGGTTTTTACTAAGTAAAATTTAAAAGTTGTTTGAAAAAATATTATTATTTTGTTAAATGCTGGTTAAAAAGTGTAACATGTTTCATATATATTTCGTAACTGGTGCGAAATATTTTTATACAAAATATACATCGTAAGTACCTATATGATTATAAATTGTCTTTAGTCGCTAATAAATTAAATTATAATCAAATATAAAATCATTTATAGCACGTCAGGCATTTATGGATGTAAAAAATTACAGAATTCGTTGGGATTTGAGGATGCAGTAGGTAAATATATTAATGATGCTATTAAATCTATATGTTAATATTAACATAATTAATCCATTCTGAACTCATTGTAATGGATATTGCTTCCCATTAGTCACCGAAATGGCATAGGACCGTATGTCATTCCAGTTTGATAAAGCCTTGGATGAGTCCTATTCAGAATTATATGATAAAATATTAGATATATCGAAATGTGTTACATTATAAAACAGCTGTATCATAGAATACAACCTTTCCTTCCTAACCATAATTCAAATTCAATTTCAATCATTTAATCGTATACGTATTACTAATAAAATTATGTTCGTTATTTTTAATGTACCCATTTCAATGTGATTTGTTTTGGGGGAAAAGAAATAACGAACATAATTTTATTAGTAATA
>DWPA01002213.1:0-16235 GCA_018251375.1 Calpodes ethlius
TCAGTGTTGATTTAAGTTTTTTTCAGGACATTTTGTAAATAATATAAATCTCTCATACAGTTTTCGGAACTAGGCCATGTATTGAAGCATGAGTTTCCCAAAACGCAGCGAGAGCGGTTACTAGTCTGTAATATCATCAAAGATTTTTCTGCTAACCATTACTCTACAGAGAGACAGGGCAGCAGGATTTTCCAGGGAGTGTTTTTAAGCGATTCCAACGAAGCGCGCCATCCGATATACGTTCGGCAAATTAAAAGCAGGCCATGCGTGGGGCCATTGTGAAGGAACCGGGTTTTATTGTTACCGATTTGTCTGCACGGAAAAACACAAATGGCGTGGACCAGGGTTAAGCTCTTTGTTCATCGGACATGTGAAGACCCGGACTCATTGAGACCGCTAACAAGTGTTTAAGAATTTAAGCCGTTCATTTCTATTTAACACTGTTAAGTATATTTCGGATCCTTTTATTCATAATTAAGTTATTGTTTCTGACAGATAAATTATATTTTTGATGTTTTGTTTAATAATGAGCGCTGCTTTAATAGTTTACAATGAAGGGTCCAAGTAGAAAGAATAACGTGATAACATTTAAATACTTATTAGTAAATAAATATTCTAAGGAAATCTGTTTATGAATAATAAAGAAATAAATTTATTGAGATTTATATTTAATTGAAGATATAAAATAGGGGACGTTGAATATTTGATTTTTTGGTCAAATATTCGTTAAAATATATTTATTATAAAATAACATTAAGCTCTTTTAACTTACTTAAATATCCGATATGAGGTCCTTCAAGAAACGAGTTCATGATATCGCGTTGATGACACTCATGTTGATGTATTGATGTTAATGTAATAATGGGCATTATTACCCCATGGGAATGGCGATAATCACTTACCATCAGCTGATTCGTCTGCTTATCTGCACACAGTATAAAAAAGACCCACCATAAAATAGCATAACAATTTAGTGTATCAAGCATTGCAAGTTTTAGAACTAGTAGCACATTCGGAAGCCCAATTTTTCACACAGCGAAGTCCATTTGTACCCGACCGTAGAAATTACACCCATGTAACAAGGTAACATGACTACTCTCAAGTGCTGAAATATTAAAACAATGAAGTTGCCAGTGAAGGAAGCGGAGGTGGAGGTTTACTCGTGTGAGAAATAGCCCGGAATATCTCGCGACTATCCGAAGGATTTTGCCCCTACATCCTCGGGATCGTGCCAGAATGACAACAGATTTAGGGAAAGCGTGAAGCGAGGTGTAAAATGTATCCAAGCGCGAGACGCCTTATATGACATTCTTTCCACTGCCTATAATGTAAGCGTCGAGCCGATTCCTTAATCTGGCTTTTATTAAAAACATGTTGAGGCAATAATCTTGTAAGTTTGAGCTTCTACTGCGTTCGGAAAGAAATATGAATGTTACGTACGTTTCTGAATAAGATATATCTTCAAAATATCTTTTGACATTGTAACTATCAAAATCCTTAACTCCAACAAGATTTATGTTTATGTTAAATATTAATTTCCATCAATTTCATATTTTTATCCCTACAAAGGCCACGATAATCCTTTACAGACCTACTAACCCAATGCAACACATCATAAGAAACACTTATGACTGAACGCAAAGGGTACGTTTATATTCCCATTGCGAATTTATCTTTTGTGAAACAAAGCAAAAAATGCCACAAAGATTCGTCTTCACTAAAATAATCACTCTTTTTCCATTTATTATTCAATTGCTTCGTTCAAATTACAGCATGACTTAGTGACAATCACACCATATCTATCAGTATCAATGGCTCAAAGCAGAGAATCATTGAAGCAATTTTGCACGAGCTCTCACATTTGCTTTTGATTGCGTCCACATTACTCTACCAGTAGGTCGGTCTTAAAGATTGCCAGAAAGTGTTGGGCTTCTCTTTCGCACACAGTCTCCCTCTCTTTCGCACCGAAGTTTTCTTGTGTTAGAATTTTGTTTATTCAAATGCTAAGTTAACATTAACTTGTTCCCCTTTACCCGACAACGTTGCAGCGAAAGATAATGATCATTTGAATCTATTTAAGTTAAAGCTTTACTCGCGGCTTGTTCGTCAAGTCGATTTAGTTAATCGAACATAATCGGGGAATCGGATTTTCTATACAACTTTGTTGACTAACTAAATCTCATATTGCATTATTTGTTTCTTTATCGAATATATTTATCTAAGTGTCACAAAAAGTGGTAATATTTTATAATGAAGTTTATTACGAGATCCTCTGTAGTGTTTGTTATTTTTCCACAATGTTCTGTTCAGGGGGACTGTAATTGCTGTGACTAGTACAATAAGAGCACACGTTCGTCCACGTCTGTATCTGTCACAAGACTGCCAGACACACGACTACCCTCCTCTATTTTTATTCGCATGTACTCTGCAAATAATTTGATATGGATATCATTGCAACGATTTGAAACATTTAATTTTTAAGTCGGATTTTTAGAGCCAGATAAGCAATTATTGTCTTATAGTAACTATCTACAAATTTGTGAGATTATTATTAATTGGATTATTAATTAATGTGATATAGTGGCTTATACATAGACTTTCTGCACATTCCATATCAATTTTCAATATTATCATACTTCGCAACGGTTATTAAACTTATTTTCGAAATGATTATCCTGTAACCATTAATTTAATTACATAAAAATAATTACTATCTACGATATTTCCCCAACCTTTCATTATAGATTACGATATCAAAGTTCCTCTTCCACAAATATCGGTAAGGGGAAGATATCTCGTTACGGGCGCCGCGACACCAGTAATTAGCTCGGTAACCCAACACGAACATTGCCGACTTAAACTACCCTAATTAAAAATTAGCAAAACCGCTGTTATGATCCAACACCTTTATGAATAAGCTGTTCATTTTTTTATTTGTAACGAAGTAAGAGGTTAGATTGACTTTGGAGTAGATTAAAAGATAAAATTGTGAAGTTTTTGGTTTTAGCTCATTGATGACCAATACAGGGCAAGGGTGTTGGCTGGGCAAGGCTTAGGGAGCGAAAGCATCTTCATCCACACTGCTCCAGTGCAGAATGGTGGAAGGGTTAGAAACCAATATCAGAATTTATTATAAAATTAAAATTACTTCGATATTGCTTAACGAATATTAAAACAAGAATCGAAGACCGGAAGCTTAAGGTGTCTTCCGAAATACGCAATTAAACAATTAACTAGCAATGCAAATGGTCTGAGGTGCAAAGCATGTCCGTAGGCTACATCATCTTCCATCAGATGTTACATTAAATCCATCAAGTATTAACATAATGATATACAATTTGTAACAACAATAGGATCGCATGTCAAACAATGATTCCAGATAGGTAATATCATTTAATACCGTTTAACTAAATACGATAATCTCATCTAACACATTAAAATAATTAATATTCCGTAAATTTGTGGTTCTGTGGGTTTTACGTATGGTCGACGTTGCCCGGACCCTTGGCCGGGAGGTGAATGGCTACAATCAAGCCTCAACCCTCATTTAAATATGAAAACAACCTTTCACTCGCTACTAACCCAACCCGCAACATAACACAAACAAATTAATTCTAATAATGAACCTTAATAAATAGGGATCTGTTTACCCCGTAAAGAATAAATGTTATAATAATTGGGCCAAGAACTCAAGAAGCTACAATTTACAGTTTTGAATTTAGAATTTTGGAAGGGTGAATTAATTTGGAGAGTTGAAGAGCAGCGTTAGAACAATAAACGCAAAAATTATTATTGACTGTTGTCTGAAACGCTGGTTCACACGGTGACTACACGGTATTTTTTAAATTGAACGAAAAATTGCATGAAAAATGCAGAAATTGTTCACATGGCGCCTACACGTACATTGGAACGTTGACCGTGTACGTAAAAAAAACACATCGCGTAGTCGCCGTGTGAACGTACTCTAATGATGTTCGATTTCGGATCGTTATTTGAGTTACGAATTGTATTCAGACGCCTTTAGTATTGATGTAAACAAAAAAAAACTGTTTACTTAAATTTAGTCTAAAAAAAGTAGACTGTTTTATTGAAATGATTTGATTGTAAAAATATTATATATTATATTAATTTTGTAAGCGATTTTATAAATAGATATCTATTTACGTGTTAATTCAGCAGTATATACAATATAATTAATTTAGATTCATAAATGTTAACCTTGGTAGTAGGTCGACCACGAACTCCATATATCAGATCCTACTAAGGACATGAGCGTGGTCTTTAAAAACAAATGTTTTGTGAATAGTTCCATCGGTTAAGTGCGGAACCTAGGCAAAGAGTAACAGACGAAAAAGAATTAAAAATGTATAACACCACTTAATTGATTCGATAAAGTACCAAAAGTTAACCACAAAAGGCAGCTCTATTACATAAACGGGATGAGTATCGCTTTAGCGGAATGAAGTGTCGCCGATGCGCGGCGCATGCTAAAATTATTCACGGAGTACAAAACTGCACAAAGGCTTTTCAATTAAAACTTTCAATGGCGCCGTGCTAATTATAGCGTGGCCCAGGAGGACATCTATTAGTATAAAATACAGCGTAAACCGCGCTGTCGACACCGAGGCGAGGCAGGCCCACCCCTCGCTTAAGTGAATTCCGTTAATTAAACCATAAAAACTTCGATAAATTAAGATCCTAGCCAATTCCCCTCTCTAATACAGTCCTGCGTGCGGTTGCCAGATGCAACTGATTTGTCGGATTGTCCTCATATTTTTATCGACGTTTTTAAAAATCAATAAAAAAATATTTGTCAAATAATACTTTTTGTTGACCTTTTTTAGAGGTTAAAATAAAATAGATTTTATTGAGCTTGAAAAAAATTTAAAGTGCGAAATATAATGATTGGATACCAAAACGTAATAAACAAAAGAACAAATAATAAGTGCAACTGTCTTAAGAATTAATAAAATAATTAATTTTACCTAAAAAATGTCCAGAAATTGCCTCATAGGCTGGCAACCCTGGTACTCGAAAGACTTCAGATGCAAATGACATCGATACAGGCAATCGGCGCGGGGTACCTACCTACAGCCCGCAACCCCATGGAATGTTTCAACCTCCCTACATTTGTTTGCGGCGTCATTTAATTTTTCTTATTGTACTCCCCAACCTAATAAAGGCAATCACTTTGTTACTTCATAAAGATTTCATGATAACACCTCATAATAGAACCGTTTTGTTCTCGACGTTTCATTTTGTAACGGTAATTTAATACAGACAATTGGGGATTGAAAAGTTTCAAACGAATAATATAGCCGTGACGATGTTAATAATTATGGTATGGGTTATTAATAATGAAATCGTACTATTGAGTCTCCTTTTGCATGCTGTAACTAACTTTAAGTGGAATTATATGTCGCCAGTAACGTAAGACTTCATAACGCATACAATGTATTACATATTAGTTAGTAGTTCTGTTTAAAATAAATAAATATATAAATAAAAATTTGAGATGGCTAAAATCAATAGAAAAATGTATGTTATATAAGTGAATATCCTTTATCTTCAAGTTATATTTTCTTTAATTATTTAATCGTCATTTATAGTAATGCGAAGCATTTATCTATTTATAACGCATTCAATTTGTATAATACTTTCTTAATATTATAGGCATTGTTATTCTATTGGTTTAGACGTGTCGTCGACGTGACGTCGGTCAGAAGATCTAGAATTCAATCTCTAAGTTTTGTGCCTACTTCTGCATGACCTGCCATAGAACCTTTATGTACTGAAAATCTTTTTAATTTCGAGAAATGACACCCTAAACACACTAAAATAAGTATTTTTGATACCGCATTTAACCAATTCCATAACAAACATTATCTACACAAGCAACACAAGTTTATTACGAACGGACAACACTAGAGTCATAGATAAACGATAAGGCGCACCCTTCGGTACTGACATGGAAATTTTCATTACTGAAATTTGAGCTTAAATGCCGTATACAGTAATTGGTTCGTGAGCGAAACACACGCCGGCGGATTTCACGTATGTTTTACTTTTTGTTTGTTTTACTTGGCTATTAAGGTTTGTTTTATATAATTTGTTATTCTATGGAGCTTTTTAATGTACAAGGAGTTGATGGGTTTGCAATTAATCTTATTTAAAGTGAGTTATGAGATATAATTTAACTAAACATACCTATATTATTTGGTATTTTATGTTGCATTTGCATGGGTGTATACAAATTAGACGTAAAAATAAATATGTTATAAAAAATGCATAAAATGATATCTTCGTTTACCGTAAATTTGACGAATTTAGTGTTTATCAATATTTTTTTATTTCATTATAATGGTACTGTTTTATGTATTATGTAAATAAAAATCCATCGGCTCTGATATACAGCTAATAAATGTATAACAATAAAAAAAAGTTAAAAATGAAAAATCTTATATTTTTCCGAAACTTTCAATGACAATTCTATAAATATGGTTGAATTTTAAGTTGAGAGAAAATTTTTGAAGCCAAAACCACCTTGGAGATGCCTTTAATGATGGCATTGGTGATACTAATCTAACAACGGCGATTAGCTATAATTATTAAGCATAAAAATATTATGAAGGAAATTATACGAGGCTCCCCGAAAAAGCTGCAACTGTCTATGGTTCAGTAATCAATTCTTTTCAAAGGGTCCTTTTCAAGGATACTTTTCGTATCGTTAAGGACCTTTCTGGTTTGCTCATCTTCATAGGCGATAGTGAAAGATTATCATTAACTTACCCTCGTTTTTTCTTAGCCCCAAAATACTTTAAAAATATAATAACAATTGACCACAAACGTATTTTTAAATATTTACTAAATAACCTATAATATATTCTTGGTTTCATTAAATTTCTTTGCGTCTCATAAACAATGTTATCGCTCGGGTACCGTAGTAAAACCGATAAACTCCCAGTACAAGCTACAAGTGGGTCTTACGACTTACAGACTGCTGACAAGAGTCAAACTGGTCGGAAAAGGAAAATTAGCAAGCGAGAATAAGCTCTACTGCCCAAAGAATATGAAACAGTACAGTGGAGTGAATTGTAAGAGAAGTTTCCAAGTCTGAGGCAAATCTTCCACAAAACATCTGTCGCGGAAGCATTTTCTAGCAATAAAATCTTTTTCGAGAACATTTATCCGCTTTGTGCGGAGAGAGCCAACAGGTGGCTCCTTTTATCAATTTGGATGTAATTGCTGTTCGAAACGTTTTTTAGAACTCGGGCTCTATAGCCTATTCAGAAATTGTAACAAGCTACTTAGTACAAGTTGCTGAAAAGTACCGTAATGGGAACTTTTGGGCAGATTATCACAAATAATGTAACTTAAAAATAAAACGATTTAAAAAGTTTTTTTTATTGTTAAATAGATTTATAGTCAAATCCTTAAGGAATAAATTTCAAAAAATCTGCTTCTAAGTACACTTCCACACTATAGAAAGAACTTCTGTACAAACATCTGCGTCCACTGTTTTTTTAAGTGTAACTCGATGACTGTTACTACTTACTACCAAGGATCAGAGGCATCAATATCCTATTCATATTAATATTCCTTGTCTTGTATAAAAGTGTTTATTTTAAAACTATTTAAACTACGTTGACTGAACAGAAACTGTAAACATAATTTCACGACGATCGAACTTTGGGACGTTAAAATTTCATCTCAAATTCTCTTCAAACTGCACCTGTGAAACTTGAAAGCAAGTTTATTCGATACCAGAGCGTCAAGATTTAAGTTGTTTACGGGAAGTGTTCTGTCGTTCTAGCGCGCTAACTCGATATTGCACGCTCGTTTTATGCCCAACTTTAGTGTCCCCGCGTCGGATACCTTTAGGTAACATTTATTACTTTCGTCGCCGCAACAAGTCAAAACTTTTCTCCTTCTGATTTTTGTTCTATACATTTTTTTAAGATAAGTTAACGCTTGACTTTAACTTTGGACTGACTTATTGTGAATTTAGGATGATGAAGAGACTATTGATTCTTTTCTTAATGTCTTCCCCGTAGTAAAAACGTATGTATCTTCTTCATAATTTATTTTATCTATTCTGGACTTGAATATGATATCAATTACACGAGTAAGATGATTTTTTTTCTCGTCTCCCATAGCCGCTGTCGTTCGATAAGTCTTTTAAATTAATTATGGCTTTAGCAAAACCATATTTGGATTTAGAAATCCGTTTGAGACATATTAAGATTTAAAGTATTAATTTTGGTCGAAAACTTTCTAAACATGAAACTCTCCATTACGCCTAAACTCGACACGTACTTACTAATCTAATAATCTAATTAATAGTAGTAATTTCAATTCTGGCAAACAGTTTAGAGGTCTTATAAAAATCCTAGGTAATAAAATTTTATTCTATCCAACATTAAAGTTAGACATGAAAGCTCAACGAACGAATGTTATTGCGAATACTAAGCAGAAAGTGTAGATATTACAACTCGATACCTATCAAAGGTAAACAGACCGTTTAAGAAGAGATAGGTGTTTAAAAATCCGTCTACCGTATTTGTACGGTCATTAAGTATAAGGCAATGGCTCTATTAAAGCGGAATTGATGAGTGTAAAGCAATCTGGCTTAAATGCCGGTCGGCGGAGACTCAATCTGGGAACACGGCATAAAAGGAGCATTAAAACGCCACAGTCTGCGGTGGAGTGCCGTCTATGAATCGGTGCGAGCGATGAGCAGAAGCGATTTTGTTATTGAACTGTAAAATTAATGAACGTTTCACCGGACTTGTGTGAGGAAGGAAGATTTTTATATCGCTGTTGTTAATAGTTTATCTATTTATAATTTATCTATAAGGAGATGTATAATATGGTTACATAATGATTTTTTGACAGTTGCTAGGTAAGTAAGTTGAGGATAATGGATAGATAAAATATTGACAATGGTCGAGCATCGAATAGAAAATATTGTAAAATTTGTCTTACAAAATTCCAATCCAATTCACCAAACCTAAACAGTTCTTCGTAATTTTCTATGCAAGTTTTATAAATTTAACGTTTACATTATAAATGGAAACCTTTCATCTCAATTACTTTACGTACTGACAAAAGTCACGTGATCACGTTCACGTCTTCTCGTGCAGTTTGACATTTGGAAGATAACTTTCCTTAATTGCAAATTACCATAGACAAAGAAGAATATATGTCATTCTACATGGATGTTGTTTTTGTTTTTTTTTTTATTATTATTTCGTAAACCTAAATAAATAAGAGAACATTCTTGAACCACACGTCAAGAAGTGTTATTATACCCCAATAATAATATGATCTGGTTGTTTGCATAATGTCTTCATAAGGACGAGTAGTTTGCTCTCAGATATTTGAAAAGTTGCAAAGTGGACTGACTGCGCTCACATGAATGCAGAACTTTAAAGCACTTAAGCAGTGGAGTGTTTTCTGATATTTCTTAATATTTTTATGAAACGCCTCAATTTGGGTAAAGGGAAGAGATGTTTTTATGGGTATGATATAAAAGTGTGAATCTGTTAATAGTTATAGAAGTTATATATCTTATTAAGATTTTAATCTTTTTTCAAATGACAATAGCAAATCTTTATTGTCCTATCTACACGGTCTTTGCTCTGTTTTCTTTAAATATAATTATTTCTGATTCTAAAACTTAAGTTTTATTATAGCTATTTGACAAATAGCAGTACTGAGGACCGATGAGAAGATAATAGTGTTAGAAAAAGAGAGAGAAAATTTAAACTTATAGTTCTGAAAACCGTCATCTGTGGTGAAAAAAAAGTCCTTGAACGAAGACTGCGTTTCGGAAAAAGTAACACAGGCTGATTCCTGGCCAAGTGGACTAACAACCTAAAAACATAATGGGAATGCATTGGATTCTAAAAGCTCAGGAGCAGCATTAAGGAGGCTTATCAATGGATGGAATAGATGAATTAATATTTCATATTTGTTATGATAACTATTTTAGGGCTCCCTTATCTACCGCTAATCCTGAGCGCTAAAGCTATATACCAAATTTTACTCTCTAAGTAAAAGCACTTTTTATTTCATTTCGTTAAACAATAAAAACAATAAACGCTAACACACTCATACCCCCACATTACGATTCAACATATATACAAATAACACGTCACTAACATACATAATGCAAGAACAAATATATATCTATGACATAAAAATCTGCCCCGACCGGAAATCGAGCTCAGGACCCCTCGCTTCGTAAGCAGGATCATCACCAACTAGGCTACTAATATTTGGCTTGATATCAATATTTGAGCCCTATATACAAAAACGTACGAACTAACAGAGCAAATTCAATAAAAGATTCCATACTATACTGAAGCTATAGTTAAACACACCCACACTTCATAGGTAAGCCTATGTCCCCGTTTGCCCTACCCAGTCTAGATGCCAGACAAATATTTTTCCATTTTCACACAGACCCTCCCAAATGGAGGATTAAGAGCATTGTTCGTGCTCTTATGATTCCCTCTCGTTTGTCGGTTATTTTCAAACAATATTTGTTACCTAAAACAAAGTTTTGTAAAAATCATCGCATATATATATATATTTACATAATATGTATATGCTTTTTACGACATTTACGTAAACAAAGGAATACGAAATTTGCCACGGTAAAAGTTTACGTGGAGTATATGAGTAGAAAGCTAATATTTTAAATGAGATTAAAATATAAATTACTGTCAATGTGAAGTAATTCTTTGGTATTATGAAATACGATTGAATTTCTGTTTCATATAATTTGATGTATTTATTTACGTGCAAGTGTAAAATTCTAAGAATAGATGAGAAATTCGTATATCAGAATACGAATTTTAATTTTATATTGTGGGGAGAAGAGGTTGAGGGAGTACAATCTTACCCTAATGCTGTAGAGATTATTTAAAGGAGTTACACAGATATGAAAGTAATACTAAATATGGACTGCAGCTAAAGCAATTAGTAAGGCAGTTCGAGAATGCACTAAAGAGTATCATCACTCCACATAGCGGTCTCATATCGATCAGCAAACAGTCCAAAGCCAGGTGTCCCCTCGCAAAGATGGCCCTCCGGCCCTCAACGTCCTACTCCCGCCCCAGGCCCTACATCAAAATGACGGAAATCCCATATTGCTAACATCGGGGACGGAAGCAGGATTTTATAAGTTAAGGGATTTGTGTCAATATTTTAGTAGGATGGCGTATGGCTACCGTTTTTAGGCGATACATTTTCTCGGCAATAATACACTGTAAATCGACGCCCAACTTTACACTGCACAAGTTTATTAATTTGAACGAAGCGACGATACTCCCCAAATGTAAGTATACGTTTCGATGATCCTTCTAACTTTCTTCAAGAACTCTTAAGTAAGTATTTTTCTTGAGCATTTCCGCTTGAAATTCATGAGTGAGTGTTTCGTGATTTATGAAAATATATTTTAACAGAACACGGTTCGTGGAGCAACGTAAAAAAATACGAAATTGTTATCGGAAGTTGGACAAACGTAAGCGAGTTTGGAGACATATATAAAGATTCTATTGTGTTGATATTTCTAGGTTAGTTGTGTAACTTTTAAGAATATTTATTTATATAAGTAGTCGATAAAACGATTAAATGGTAAGTTGACATATCTGCCCATGGTCATGAAACATAAAAGGCATTACCGATGCGTTCAACAACAGAAGAATACTTCCTTCTTTGACGAAGGTACAACTTTGGTTGCAACCAAAAACCATGAAATTAAAAATCAACGTAACTTTAAACGACTTGCTTGACAACAAAATATATAGCAACAGCTTTTTCAGTTGTTCGCTCAAAAATCATTCGAAATTTAAAATCATAACTTTAGTAACTTCAATCTTACGTAATCTGATACAAGCATCTTCATCATTAAAATCCTAATTAGAGCCGCGATATACATTACGCGGAATCCGCTTAAGTCCCGAACAAAGCTCAAGTTTGTATTAACGTGCATACAAGTTGATAGCGATGCTTAATTAAATATGTTTGGGGCGTCTCGTTGAGAAGAAAGGAGAATGGCCGGCGGCGACGGAACCGCTGGGCTTGTTCTTGACAAACTCGCTCGACTTCACTACGCAGTCAAACTGCGTATTTTTGTTTTTGTCTACACTTATTAAGTATCACTGTTTGACTCCAATCCATTTGTGGCGTAATTGAAAACGTTTTTATAATTGCTTGTTGATAGCGTACACCAAAACCACCCCAGTGAGAATTGAAAGTATTAGTATTAGTTCAAGGTTAGATCATTCTCTTTCCATATAACTAATGACTAGTATCTGACATATATAAGTATACTTACCTTTTAGCCGAGGGCTTTAGTGCCAGTAGGTACATTCGTTTTATTCTCTTTTTTCTTTGCAGGTAATGCATTCGACTCCCCAAATCCTTGGACGCCCAGATCTCTAATCAGAATAAGAGCTAAGGAGACAGCCCATACCTCTCCGGTAAATATTCAGTGTTGGCTTAAAATTTCTGCCGTTATTCTAAAAATTACGCGACATTTAAATGATATTATTATTTTTAAGTGAAATTTAAATCCTTATATTCACATAAAATGCAAGAGGTTATAAAAGAGTTTAGTAAAAATATTTTCACCCAGCTCGTACGAATGAGAAAGGATCTTTCTAACTATCAGATGCCCAGTTAGTAATTACAAACATATCTCAAAACATCCATTACAGTCCGATTGTAAACATTAAAATCATAATAGATTCCAGTTTATACGATGTTTTTCCTACTTGCTTACACGACGGCCAAAGGGAATTGGGTAAAATAAATATAAAGAATACTACATAAGGGGCTTGCTTCTGTATCCATTGTTACCATAACAAAAACTGATATACTTTTATAAAAGAATCATAACGTTACTTGTAAAAAGACATAACATTTATTTACAAGAACTCAAGATATCCCTCAAATGCTAAATAAACCTTTGACTACTTCAAAAGCTAAGACGAAATATTTAAAGATCAAACTCTATAACTCAAATCGACAACGCCATTGCACCTTCAAATTAAACGACTCGAATGAGCATTCAGCTTTGATCGCTCCATAGAAAACGCCCGGAGATGTAAAACAAAGTTAATTCCACCACCGCCGGCTTACTTCTTAAATTATTCCCCAAAAGATTTTCTAATTTGCTCGTCGTCCCGTCTGCGAAGCGGGAACCGCAAGCACGAACATATGCGGCTGGGCCTCTTTACGTAAGGACCCATTATAGGCCTAACGTCATCCCCCGAGAGTGCCTTATGGATCGTCTTCGAGAACTTTGCCTTTCCCCGCCACAGTCACCGAGCGGCAACCCGAAATGAGCTTTAACACTTATTAAAATACGATCCACAATCCATAAACAACGGAGACACGTGTTCGGAAGTGTTGTATTCGTTCCTCGTACGTCCTTTGGGTAATGTTACGTAATAGGCACGAGAGGAGCTGTGATTTTGTCAAAGGTAAGAAAATTGGTTACGTTAGTGGGTAATTTCGGCTACCGAGAGAAATGTGAATTATGTGCTTGCGAATTAAGCCGCCGGTTTTATGTGTCGACGCGAGACAAGATAATTAGGAATGTTCGCGATCACATCGCCCTTATATTTGCGACAGATGACGAATATATACAACGACCATATGGAAAATAAATAAAATTTAATAATTTAAAACAAAGATTTTAATTCAATACCAATATTTTTCCACTACTAGGCTTTAGTGTCACAATTCTAAATGCCTCGACAATTTTCAGAACATTGTTGGTTTTAGAAAACCCTAAGACAATTGAGATAATTCCAATTTTCTACATCGTTCTTTGCAAATATTTTTTTATCTCGTCAATAAGCCGCATACCAAAAAGTAACAGAATTCATTCTCAGCTACTTCAAATACTTAAAAACATCCTCAAGGGTTTGTAATCAAGCACGAAAGTAAAAAAAATACTCAAAGAAAGGTGAAAAAATTCCGTTACGCACAAAAACTCCCTAAAATTTCACCGCGAAGTAAAAAATTTAAAATTTAATTACACTGGATATTTCGTTTCTATACCGCTCGAGACTCTATACTTTGGTTGCGTGACCTAATTTAAGGGAACCTTATTTTGCTCACTTAATTTGACTTATTCGTGTTTACTCTGCGAATGAAGCGTTCTACCACCGCGAATTTTTATTTTACTTGTGCAAACCTTAATTGAGGAGGGAGAGGGACAATCCCGGCGTTGCACCAGTGAAACATACCGCCGTCCAACCTCTATAAACATTTATCGTCGCTCTACATCTCACTAACTTCACTTTTACACAGTTTTATGTCCGAAAAATTTACGGGGGGAACATAACTGAGAGCCTTTATTGCGGCGGAAGAATGTACGGGAACAGTTCTGTAATTGAATGTAATTTCGTTAGCTTCTTTCGTTTACCGTTGTAAAATAAAATTTTACGTCTTATTTATTGTCATGAGCGACAGTATGGCTTCCGGGCGCTCCTGTCCTACGTATGGCAATAAGTCCCGCCATAAAAATCATTAAAAGAATACATTCATGCCACTCCCAAAATTAATGTCTTTTGATACGAACAAAGAATATTGTTCCGTCGTTGAATAAATATTTAAGGTACATTTTATCACCTATAAAAACAGACCATGGCTCGTATTTTGTCGAGTAGCTGGACGATAAAAACTTTAATTAATTTGATCGACGTCACTATAGAAGTGTACAGCTCAATTCAATTAGTAAATTCAAAATGTAAATGGCGCTCATATTCATTTCCATCAAGTTACAGCCCTGTGTTTACGCTTTATTTTTGATAAATGATTTACGGTCTCTCTTTAATTACGGAGTTATAACTGAATCTATTACATTTTATAATTAAGTTATACAAAGAACAAGATGTATCAAGCTATGTACATTTATAACTAAACGTTATTAGGTTATTTACTGTTTATTAAAGCGTTTTAACTTGCAATATTTCTTTGTTCGTGTCAAATTTTCCAAGGAAAAGTGAACGTACGGTTACTTAAATGTTTGTACTTTAAAAACGTGTTTTTAGTTTTTGAAACGTTAATTATTAAATCCTAACTAGTACCATATTTGTCTTAGTATATATTCGTTTATTTGCACAATGTATAAAAGATACTCCCTCACGCTCTTATGGCGATAGATGATGATTATGAGGATGATAATGTAATTTAATTTAATATAACTTCAAAATAATAAACTATCCTTAAAAATAAAATAATAAAAGAATATAAAGAGTCTTTGGAAAGTGAGATTTCAAAATCTTTTAAACAAACACGAAGAGAAAACAACAAGACGAGCGCCCGTGCATGGAGGCTGGAAAAATAAATTCCTTCAAACAAAGGGCAGGAGTGTGCCTGATGTTGAACGCAAGCGGATTAAAAACGAGCCTTGCGAATCCTGTGATATGACATGCAGGATGCAGGTCTACTATCGATTTATACTGATATCCATTTCAATATGTTAAATTTTATATTCTGTCACCGACATTATTGTAATTCAACTCACTGTAATCGATAATATTGATTGAATTTCGCTTTCCTTAAGAGTTGAAGTTTCACGTTCTATTTATCGATAGTCATATAACAACTTGAATAAGTATATCTTTCTGAATACATTCAAACATAGACTTCACCAGACATGTGTCAGATAAATCTAACACCAATACGATTGCTTCATTTTGCGTAACATTACTTCATTATGCAAGTATAATGCCACATAATCAGAAGAGACAAAAATACACTTAATGTGCTTGGAAGCACGGAATCTCGAAAATTTTTGCGATTAGGGGTCACTGCTCACCGCACTTGTTGTCTAACGCAAGATAAAATGTACTCTATTGCAAGCTGTGTAAGACTAAAATCCTTTATCCGACCACGGGCCGCAACCCTCAAAGCAAATTCACTGGGCACTGCAAGCCTCAGTGTTGAGCGTTAAAAAAATTGTATGTGTTCCACCTTATTAGGCCACAAAATTGCCACATTATGCTTGATTTTTGCACCAAGAAATGATCCTTATAGCGAATAAGCCTCTAGAAGTATGTATGTTTTCAGCCCAGTCACTTCTACCACTATACTTTTTAAAAATAAACAAATAACGCTACACACTCATAGACCCACACGAAGATTGCTAGTGTCGTGGGTGCCATGGACAACACACAAATACCACAAGTTAAACCGAGAACAGTACTTTA
>DWPA01002214.1:0-16235 GCA_018251375.1 Calpodes ethlius
TATTGTTCATCTGATAGTAATTGATCGATTCTTGCTGATATTTGGGGATTTCCATCCGGGGTTCTTCATCTCGTGGATGAAGCCCGCACGATTCTTCAAAGTTTTTAAAATAACTTTGTATAACCTTGTTTTCTATCAAGTTTTCAAAATTGAATCTTATGTGGTTTGTCTTTGAATTTCTAGTAGAGTCACGAGCCTTTTTTTTAGAATGTCTTGTTTGACATTTCCTTGTCAAGATGGATTCTTGTAGTGTTAATGGCCCACAAATTGATACATACATTTGATGTAATTTAACAGAAAAAACATATTACTACTATTTTGAGTATTCTTGTCGTTTTTAATTACAAAGGATTTCAAAGTTTCAGCCGAATAGTGAATGCGAAACTTTTTGCCCGATAATCTAATGACGGAGAAGTGTGTGTGTGTGTTGTAAATACTGATCATAAGTGAACGTGTGTGCACTTATTTAATTTCGAAATACAATATCAACGCTAACGATTCCAAGTAATACCGATACAAAATAAAGATCACAAAATATCTAACCGAGAGAAGCTAGTTGCAGCTAAATTAAAAATGAAAGAGGCTTAGCAAAGACGTAGGAAGCGAAGTTATTTACAATTGAAACCGGGAACCGGGAACATTTATCGCGAGCCGGAAAGCCCTGAAGAATTCGAAGGAGAAATAAATGAACGCTACGTGATGTCTCGGCTGACCTTTTCACATTTTTCAAAAATTCTCTCCCCGCGTCAATACTCCGCGATATAAAGGGGCTTGCACACGAACCGGTGATGGATGGGTTTTACGTGACGACCGGCGACACACTTCGTATTTTATTTTAACGCTGACGGTGTGAGTTCATCCCGGGAGACTCAAAATTGAAAATTCTCTGTGTATTGGAAATTGGCGTGACATTCCTTTAAAACAGGTGGTAGTGTTGGTACCAGGTTATTTTTAGTGTGACAAGAGATGCGAAGAGCATCATAAATCTATACATACATATAGATTTGTACAGTAGGAATCGATGCATAATATGTAAAAAAAAACTTTGCATTTTACACAATATATATTAGTATCAGAAGTAGGTACTTATTAAATCGATAACATAACATTTTTTTTTATATCTATACATGTAAATTATATCCTCGTTTCATGTTTAAAACAATTTTATCTGAGTGCTACAAAACCTAGAATTTTTCCTAGGTTTGCAGTTTAACTAAAATCTAATATTAATTCAGAACAAGAAAATTAAGGCTCATAGTGAAGATACAGTATCCTCTTAATGAGAACAGGGTACTTGGATGACACATATAAATCAGTACTTTGATAGCTCTCATTTTCTTCTTTTTTCTGCCCCCATGAATCGACAATGCCTTTGGACCTTGTCTTTGTCTATTTGCGATAGTGACCACTTACTAGTGATGGAACTTCTGTTCCTCTGTTTATTATTTACATAAAAAAGCATAAAAAGAAGAATCGGTTCATTGATGATTTTCGAAACTATGGTCAGTTGGAAGAGCAGCTATGCCAAGCAGAATACTTCGAAAAGCTGATAGATTCACCAGTTTTTATAAGAACATAAAGGAATTTAAAATTTTTGTCTGTTTGCCTGTCTGTACATGTAGAACATGCGATTCTTGCAACATTGTTTCAAATAGATGTTTTAAGAATTACAAACACTATGAACCGAAGTAAATTACATAAAGACATAAACCATTCGAAGTGAACTAAACCAAATTGACATCATACCAGTAAATAAAACTGCCACATCGTAAAACAATGCCAACTGACATGCCATTGTCAACCATTTCGATACGAACATTCGAGATTTATAGTCGAAAAAAGTTCTTGCATCGTTGCAGCCGAAATGGTGGTGGCGTGCGATCGTCGCGTGCGCCCCCACTGTTATTGTGCTTAGAACTATTAACATTCCTATAAGGGAATGTTTAGATAACTCCTCGGTTGGTGGCAGGACGTTATGGCCCTTGTGTGGGCCGATAAGCTGGAACGAGACGCTGACTAATTGAAAGGACGTGGGCTATTGATTGTGTATAGCATTGGATAGTGGTTTGAACGTTAGTCTTTCAAATTCGGAAGCCTGATTAGGAATCCTGGACGAACCTCTAATTTTGAAAAGTTATGTGTATTACAAGTTAACTATCAATTGCCTCGCTGAAGGAAATCATTGTCAGGAAATTTTACACCTACAATTTCTTCGCAATTTTCTCTAAAATATACGAAGGCTTACAATCCACACTTGGCTAGCGTGGTGGTCAGTATCCTTAACATTGTGATAGGAGATTCAACCTCAGCAACGGGTTGAGTTATGGATATGGATTGTCATGACGATGCTATTGATTTTGATAACCTTAAAATCTTTAAATAACTGACGACAGTTAAAAATAAAATTTCACTAATAGTTATTTTTAAAAAAGGAGCAGCAGTTTACACTGTTATAAGCCTTAGATTTTCAACATCTGAACGTAGAGTAATCGTATTGTTGAACTGTTTATATAATTTTGTAATTGTGTAAGTTTGGTTTACGTTTCAAAGACGGGATAGTTTTTGATTCGACTAATTATGTTACATTCTAGATTTGGATCTGTATCAAAAACACTGAAATGCTACAGAGCCACCTGTATTTAATCGGCTGGTACATACATCTAAAGTTACCCATAAAACGCAATTGCAAAATTTTCGTTGACCCCTTTCACATCAAGTGCCTTCAAAGCGTAGTTCGCAGACCTGTATAAAGTCTGTATAAATTACAGCGAATCATTGGCAAGCGGTCACAACAAGCTACATTTGTAACGTGACTCCCGCCGTCTGTACACATTTGTAACCCGCTGGCGATTGAGGTGGTTCTTGTTCACCCTCAATATACGGGCACTGCCAAAACGACTATTCGTCTTGTTACAAAATAATGATATTTTTTATATGGCGCAGAATAATGCGTGATCACGCAAAACTCAAAATGTCAGTTTAGCTAAAAATTAGGATCTTGATGTTAGGTAAAGCAAAGAAAGAGGACAAAACACTTAAGCGGAACTTAAGTAATAAGTACGATAAAAATGTACCAATAAAAAAAATACAGGAAGTCAAAAACTTGTAGTAGACTTGTTAATAAATAGTGTATGAAAATTATGTGCGTATCTTTCTTCGGCGATGGAAAACATCGTAAGGAAACCTGTAAGCCTTATTATTTAATTATTATTTAGTTATCACTCTCCAATATTGAAGGTTATTCAATCCAGAAAACCATCCCTTCGAACAGTCCATTAGATTTCTAGAGACGATCGCTTTGAGGCGCGGTTTTCAATGTGTATGTCCCCCGTGCACTTAAGCGTAATGAATGTATCGTAGATATTGATATGGAGGTAGGTAATTGACGTGGGATTGACCGATCCTTGGAGAAATAGACAGAGTGGATTGGAGACAAGATAGGATATTGGTTTTGAAGAGAAGCTCGATTGTTTCGTATGTTGTTGTTGTTGAAAATTATAATTTTAAGTATCTGATTACAGTATTATTTAATACGGGCACGATCCAACAATTATAATAATGTTTTATACATTCTTTTCTACAGTTACTAGACGTTGCCCTCGGCTTCACACGCATGTGAGAAAAAAAGCAAAAAAAGATTGTGAATTTCTTTCTATCATTGGTTGCTAGGCAACGCTTTCTAATCCACACATTATTTTTTTTTGCTGAATTATACATCGTAATAGATCTATCAATAGAAATTAAATGTTTTTTCGTAAAGTAGCCTACAGCACTCGTCGTCCCAATTATCTCCAAACCAAAAATCACACCATAACGACGCTGCATTGCGTCTTGAAAGTCCTTAAACAAACACACTTTCGCATTAATAATATTTGTATGGATGGGTATTGGCATAAGTATTATTAATATATGTTATTGTTATATATTTAAATATTAGCTCGTATAATGTGAATATTTAATTATTCATACATTAAATTGATTTCAAATAAAAACAATTTTGAAGATCTTGAAGAGGTATAAAATGATGTATACAAAGCCGATAATGTACCGCTCTTCGAGAATATCTGTTTAGCCTAATGGTTAGCTGGTAGACAATGCGTTAAGCATTAAGCTCGTCAATTGTAACGTGGTATTGTGGTCAATAAAGTTTAAATAAATATACTTAGATTACGAATAAATAAGTTTCCTTTTGCGATTGTCACGTCTGCATCTCCCGCCATATCGTGAACGCATTATTTCTCGATCCATTTCTATAATCACATCCAAACTGCGAGTCGTTTCCTCTGATCTCTTGTCCGCTGTCATGTAATCACAATAAACCCGGTGTTCTCCAGCAAATAAAAACAGGAGTACAAATGTGAAATGTCGAAGATAGAAATCTTGCAATTTCAAAGGATGTTTATGCCCCTATGATGTCGTTGATTTCACGGGCCGGCGGTCCCGCTGAAAACAATCCTGGAAAGGTCGGCTCTTGACATTTGATAGAATGCTCCTCGGAGCATGAATAAGCCCGTCGCAGTTCTCTTGCTGGGCGACGAGGAAATATTAACTAAATGAAAGTTACCTGCTCTTTTTCTATACTAACTTATGGCAGATAAATGTTTGGATCTCGGATCTACGGCTGGTGCGAATTTCGATGAAGGAAATTTTAACAGCTAGTAGAAATATTCGTGTCAGATTCACTTGTGCTACTAGTGTTTGTCCGTTAAGATAGCAGCCATTTTGAATGCATTTGCTTTGTTTTTCTTTTTTTTCGATAGACCCTTTTAAGGTATTTAAAGTAGAAATTTGCGATCATTCCGCATAAACCTTAAACACAATGAAGCCCGGTCACTGTTTTATAATAAAAATATTGTAAAATTAGTACAGCTCGTCAGCTCGCGTGACGTCAAAGTCAATTACAATTCACAATTAATTTCCCGCCGTTTAACTGCCATTGTACATATTTTCTGATTCATTACGCCGTAATGGCGGTAAACAGCAATCTAAACGTTTTATTTACGTTCGTGAAACGAATCGTACGAATGCCACGTTTTTTGGGGTGCCATAAATAAATTATAAAATACGGAATGTATTGTGGTAGCAATATTGGGCGGGAAATAAATGATGAGGTATGTGTTCGCGGTAATGTATGGAATACGAGAAAGTTCTGCCGCGTGAGAATATGTTAAAAGAATTCCCAATGGTTTATTATATTTTCATAGTATCACCAACACACGCTTGGCATTTTCATTGAAGGACGCCTACGCCAGTTGACAGTGATTCAGTCTCCAAAGCGAAGGGTCCCTCGTTTGACTCCCGGCCGGACCAGTTTATGTGACAGGTAAATGCATTCCAGGTCATAGCTGTCTTTGATGAGTAATTTGTGTTATCCGTGCTACTCAGGGAACCTTAGAGCGGATGTATGAGTGTGTAAGCTTTTATTGTTTATTTCTGGACTAGATGTTGCCCGCAGCTTCGCAAATGTGTGATAAAAACAGCAATAAAAAGGTTGTCAATTCCTTTCTATCAGTGGTTGCTAGGCAACGCTGTGTTGTTAGACACTTGCTTGAATATGGCTAAAATATACATCGTAATGGATCTTCCCACAGAAATTAGATGTTTATTCGCGGTCAAAAGTAACCTATAATACTCCTCATCCTCCCAGCCATCTCCAAACCAAAAATCATACCATGGCGACGTTCTGTTGCGCCGTGAAAGAAGTACAAAACAACTAACACACTTTCATATTTATAATATGAGTGTGTTATTATATTAAAACTATTCATAGTTTTTAAAACGTCATAATAAACATTTTCTCTATCTATTCTTGTTTTGACAAACGCCACAAACGTTCAATAAAGTTATTCATGCGCGAAAAATATCATAACAGTTCGAGACGCTATCGTGAGCGGACGAAAATGTTGCAGAACAAAAACATTCGTAGAAAATTTTGCTTTTGAATACGTATACAACCATGCGATATCCACGAAAGTACAAGGAAATTATCATAAAATCAGTCTGGGAATATTTTGCTTGGAAAAATAAAGGAAATATGAGCTGAGCTTGAGCCAAGAGTCTTGTTATTGGTCCCGAGGGTACAGCCGGCCAATTTCATACGTATAATTTATAGTATAGTAATTATGTAATTCTATGTTCGATTTGTTGTTTTACAATCACTTTAACTTGCTACAATTAAATGGAAATACGTCATCCTTGCGTAATATTTAATCGGAGTAACAATATTAAATTGATTTTTTTTAATCTATTATAACTACATACATGATTATTTTAAAATAAATAGATCTATGTTTTATATAGATAATAACTAATTTAAAAAGTGTACAAGCAATGGTAGCTAAGTGATTTGAAATTTAGCCACTCATTATGTAGGTATTTTTTGATTATAATATAAAATGTTTGATGTTTTCAGTTACTTGCTTATTAAAAATTTGTTATGTATATACTTTAGTAAAGAAAACATACGCAAAACTACATACTATTTATTTGATCAACTCTTTCATTTTGCATGGTAACGTGATGCTAGACGAATTTGGGTCAAGTTCGTACTTAAATAAAACTTAATAATAATTGGTCTCACACACATACATAAATGTCCACACCACCAAGAAATTGCAAAGGGAACTTCTTAAAAAAACATTTCGTTCTCATATAAATATGCACTCTGGCCGACACTCAAATGGGGATCTCCAAGAGTATTCAACGACCTTATGAAACAATCCGTAATTTGGATTACGAAAACATTAACATGAAGCTCAATTCCGCGTTCCTAAAAGCAATATGGGAAAATGCCCCAACTTTTAACAGCCAGAAGTCACACGTTTCTTAAAAGAAAATCTGGTTTCCGATGTCAAGTGTACAATATGAATATTGTCTGGGAAACTTATGCGCGGAGTTAAAGTTTTGAATTCGAATTCTGCTTTTACACCTTTTATTTCCCGAATGGACTAGACGATTTTTTTCGGCTTGCAACTACGTGGCAGCAAGCCAGGAAAACGCCATTTACGTTGTGCGGTTGCACAAGTAGAGGGCGCTGCGGATTGGAATTTACTCCTTAGTCATAAGGGGATAAGGTCGCTTTTTGATCTGATGGATAATGGTTGTAAATTCAGCATTGTTTGGGAAAATGATGGCAATAAATATAAAGAAAGGCCTTTAGCAAAGCTGTCCAATCGCATTGCAAGCTTTTCAATACGGCGAATACGTTTATGTTAGTTGTCCTCGTATATCAGTGCGCTTAAACTGTCATTGCCGGTTTTCCTTTGCACTTTATTTTTAAACAACATGCTTAACGTAAAGCAATGACATATGTGATTATTAGCTTCAATATAAAAACCTCATATAAATTATTATATCCACACGTTTAATTTTAGCAACTGGGACAACCCTACGCATTAGGAAACGCCTCGAAAAAATATTCAGGTGAAAATATTTACATTGACATATATATTTCAATATACTTAGTAATGGAATGAATATAACATCTCTCGCAAAACATCTTTTATTATTAAAACAAAATCACTCAAAATTACTCATTTCATTTCGCTGTCGACGTTAGTAGGGAATAAATGAACAATGTCTTACATCGATCTAAAAAGAAGGTATTGAAAGGTACTTAATACTTTCATAATATTCTCTCATTACTGCCTCGTTATCCGTGACGAGAGTATTCTCAAAAGGAATATGTAAGTAAGTTCGCTCTGTGTGGATCAGATGTGAACAGCGGGACCGGAGCTGTAAATCGGCTTACCGTCCACCGTCCATCTCGCTGTCCTTTGAGTTAGAAGTCTTTGGTCTTGGCTCTCTAACTAATAACCCAACTTTATTTATTACCTTTCTTTTATCTGTAGATATCAATAGTGATGGTGACTTCTGTTTAACTGTTTGAATTTACTTTTGATACAACTTTTTTAGACTAAAGCATTGAAAATTAGTCAACTCTGATGAGCCAATGGGATGATATTCCCTAGGTTTATATATATTGTGAATATTATTTTATAATGTACAGTAAAATTAAAATCAAGTCAAAACACTATAAAGATAGTCATCATCAGGTCAACCAGATTAGACCATGTTTGTCTTTTTAATGCATTTCCATCGAAACAAAAGCAATGTATTAAATTTCACATTCGTAGGATGAAGATATAGTTTTAATTCAACTTGCAAGTTTAGACCAAAACAAAAATACTAACATTGTACGTTAAATAAAAGCTTTTAATCAAAAAAATATAATTGAACCCTTTTGTACTGTTAATAGTATAGCCTCAGTAAAACTCTTAGAATGCCTTGATTGTATAAAAAATTAAAAACAAAAATGACCAAATGAAACTCAGATATTCTGATCATGGGACCTTGAGTCACTGAGCTATCGCGAGTCTGTACGTAATTAATTACCGTGCAATGTCTCCGCTTGAGCACGAAGAGGTTCAGATACGATCAGGTCATCTCTCGCATCTGATGCGTTGGTCACGATCACTGATATACATTTAGGACGACGAACCTCTAACATGGTAGTGTTTTTGCGGAGCAAGGGCTCGATTCCACCTAGGGAATTTGTGCCCATAAAAATTTGTTCTCGGGTCATAAGTGTGTGACATTTCATAGACATGGCCATGCCATTTACAGCAAATGAAAGCTAGTAAAAGTTCCGCGTGGTTCCATGATTACCATATTGGATCGCAATTTGAAGATTTCTTGGCTTGATTCGCAGTGAGGCAGAGATTATGAACACCAGCAACACCTAAAAAATCAGTGGAGTGACGCTGGTGAAATAGGAGGTGGCTGATCTGCATCTAGTCGTTGTTATGAAATATGTACGAAAAAACATTAATGCCGTCTAGGACATAAAGAAATTGTGCCGAGAATTGACCAAATAAGCATATAACAGTTATGGCTCATTTGAGGTATCGGTCATTTACTGATTCATGGAGTCATGGACTAATTGAATTTAGTATACTGTATTCATATTCATGGTATTTTTTTTTCTCATTATATCCTAGTGAGTACGTAAATGATAAATAAATATTTTTATAACGTACATTAAGACACACAAAGCCCCTTACATCCCATAGATAATAAAACAGAAAAAGCATTCACATTCTCCACGACGAAAAAAAAGTAAAAACTTCGAAAACACGAAAATCCCTTCTAAATTATCCGTACCTTACAATGATGGCAAAAAGACATCATTACCTTATTCCTATACAAAAGGCTGTTGAAACATCCAACAATGGATCCCAAATAAACAACCAAAGTACCCACACATCCTTCATAACGTAACAATAAGGACAAGAAGAGATTTTCCTGTAAAAGAGAAGGGACTTTACACATTTTACTGGACCGTTGGAAAGCTGAACATGTAAAATTATAAATTTTTAGCCGCAAAATTACTAATGACGGCATTTGATGATGAGTACGCATTAAGATCTAGAATAATTTTAGGGGTGTTATCAACGCGTTATGGTGGCGTTATGTAAGTGTCACTGCTAAACTAAAAACAAATGGTTTTAAGTCACCATAAAAAAAAAATATATCTAAATGGTAATGATCTGTATTTCTTTTCTAATTTATACTGAAGTGTAGTGGAATGACTTCTGGATTACGGAGTCATAAAAGAGTTTCGTACGTTAGAGATTCCGATTCATTGACTAACTTAGTTTGTCTTTATGTAAGTCAAATAACTGAAAAAATATATAATAACCCTTGTTCGTATAAACTTCCCCTGAGTTGAGTCGTTCAGTAAAATGCGAGGATGCCTTTACCCGCTTAGTCCTATAACATGAGGTATTATTAGACCGCTTTGTACAAAACTCTTTATTAGCGATCAGAAAGTGCAGATTGTTTGCTCACTTCACGGAAAAACGAGCGTTTTGAATTACTCTTAGAACGTGATTGGTAAAAGAACTGAAAAAGAATCATGAATATGAGATAATCCGCATTTAATAAAGAAAAAAATTGCATTTAGAGGTCTATATCTTTATATCATTTATGTTGGACTCATTGTTTAATATTATGTTTATGGTTGACTTTGCAGACTTAGGATAAATGTGGCGATTCTTTGAGATCTAAAGAAGCATCTACCAATAGTCCATTAGGATTTACGTAAGAGAAGTTTGAAGCTTGGAATTGTAACAGCTCATACCTCAGATGGCTTTTGCTCATATCCCATGCGAGCCATCAGTCACAAAGACCTTAGTTAATATTTGACGATTTTCTCCAGTAACGTAGAAAAGGTTTTAATTATGCTAAATTGGTTGGCTTATTGCTTTTTCTATGGTTGCAGAAGTCTGTTTAAAATTAGCAACTTGAGTAGCAATCTTCAAATTTTGGACATTGTCTAATTGAATCTTAGAAATTAGAATATATGGATGCAATCCGAGCATAAATGAATACATGTGTTGAGAGAATTGATAGAGCTCATAAATGTAATATATGAAATTTACTTTTTGATCTTGTATAAAATAATGAGGATTTAAGATAGTAAACTAGATAATTTTGAAATACCGTGCCGTTTTATATTTCAAACAGCTTCACATATATTTTGATGCACAAGATTTTTCTTTCAATATTCATTTAATGCTACGCTCGACTAGACTAAACTAAATCACATTCTAAGGTTCTTCATTACTTGCATGCCTTGTAATTTCGTTTTTTAATACATCCATCGAATAAGTTTTATTCGGTAAATCCACCGTTCTTACTATATTATGGGCTTGTGTTTATCCATTTTCATATGAAACCGTTATAAGGGAATATTTCTTTAATTATAATGTTTCCAACTAAACGAATGTTCTGATTATTTTTTATCACAGTTACAACGAGTATATCAATATTATTGATGATAAAACTGTTTAATAACTCTGTTAGAAGTTACAATATCATTAATTGTCTCCAAGTGCTAATTATCTAAGCCAGTAAACACATCTTGTAACCCTCAGTACAATTCCTGGGAACTAGATCACTCGGGTCCTTAGTCAAGAATAACAAAACATTTAATCTTAGCTCTCAATGGTCTTTTATGTCCTGCCCTACTTTTACATTTACAAGGACGAGTGGGTTTTCTTTATAGGAAACAACGTTGTCATTCTTAAGGAATTGTACTGTTTTGTCCCGAGTTTCCTTCAGATGCAACCCGCGCTTTGATTTAAGACTTAAACGTTCTAATGATAGCATCCTTTCTTCTTTATCCATACGAGGAAACAGTTTCCTAGCGAATAAAGTTACATGTGCTAACCTTTTCAGAGGATTTTTCTTTAAACATTAGCTCAATAAAACAAATTGTAAAAGTTACCTTTCGTATGTTCTTTATGGTGTGTAATATTGTAAACTACATTAATAGGTTTGTTTATAGTGTAAAAAACTTATAAAACGAAGTTATTTACTAAATGTCATATTTCTCAAAAGATTTACATTTGTACCTAAAGTCGAGTTAAAGTAATTACTTAAGCTTAAGTAATGACTTAAGTAACTAAGTCGCAGAGTTCTTTAACTTATAACAGTTTTTATTTCGTTTAAATTACTTCAACTAAAGTCATTACTTTAACTTGACTATAGGTACGAGAGTTGTAGTGAGCGCGTATAATATAAATAAATCGATTCACACACACACACACACACTCACATACACACAAACAAAAAAAAGATAGCTTTGTTCTTTTTTTAATATTTACATAATTTTAAAGATGACATAAATTAATAATTCCGTTATCAAACGCTGCCAGCTCATCACTTGACCCTCTAATACAGATGAAGCGAATCTCCCTAAACCGCGGATGCGTGCATAATACGCACATTGTATACGCTGATGGAAAAGTTTGGTAAAGGGTAGGTATATAGCAATTTTTGTACTGTACCTATTAGAAGAACAAAAGATTCATTCATAGGGTAGAATAGGGGATTACATCCGTGATAAAACCCCGAGTTAGACGTTCACATGTCGGCATTCTTTTTGAGTCATCCAAGAGATAGATATTCATTGTGCTTGTTCCTAGTACTGGAAAATTATTTTCCAAAAACAGAACGGACTGTAATAATAAAATAAAATAGGAGTACAGTAGGCATTAAGACTTTACGTTAATACCTGTGAGAGGATGCTTTTCTCTTTCATTGAAGACTTTAAGAATATAGGGATAGAAAATATATAGCGTTTTATTTTTATGTTAATACGTATAGCAAAAACTGTGTATCCTTTTTTTAAACAATTGCGCCAACATAGGAATACCAGATTTAGTATAGTTAATGTTTTCATGGGATCAGTGTGCAGAGAGCTAATATTTTTATATAATATACATATACATACATGAACTATTTTGTTGATAGTTAAAATCAAACTGAAGAGAGATTAAAAGATTATATCATCAATGTGAAATATTTCTTTGGCATTATGAATTACGGTCGAATTTCGAGCGCAGGGCTATCGTGTAGTTTAATTAACTATACGTGTTAATTAGTGTACTGCTTAAACAGAGTTTATCGTTATATAATTATAATACTCAATGTGGTATGTCTCATAAGCAAATTCTTGGCTACAATTATCTTTTACCAATTACCTAGTGGTTCGAACGTTGGTTTCCCGAACGTGGGAACGTGAGTTAGAATCCTGCACGCAGAATTAATTTTTTTTTAAGTTAGGTGCGTATTTCAACTTAATTATCACTTGCCTCGGTGAAGGCAAACTTCGAGAGAAACTTGCACATCCGAAAGTTATCCATAAAGTTCTCGAAGGTGTGTGAAGTCTACTAATTTGCACTTGATCAACGAGGTGGACTATGGCTTGTGCCCTTCACATTGTGAGAGGTGACCTGAGCCCAGCAGTGGGTCTGATATGGTTTTTGATGGATATAATAATACATGACGTAAAGTCCATATTAAAAGCGCGTGTAAGTATTGAAAACTTTGAGCAATAACACATTTTTAAAGGAGCCCAAAATTGTTGTTTCTTAAACATCATTTTTAATATCAATGGCAATTTACGATATTCGTTTCATATGTATGAATATGTCCTTATACATACACTGTAAGCTCGATGATAACGAAAAAAATACACGAGTATACGCAATTGCGAGCGCAACTAGTCTGACACAAAAAGTGCTGGTTTTCCAACAAAAAGTGTGTGTAAATCTGGCAACACGTGTACGGTAAATCTGTGCGAGATAAAGGCACCTCCACACCATAACTCGGAAACTAAGCCGTAAAACACGCAGAAATTCTTCTTTACGGCGTCGCAAGTGCCGCGACTTGCCTTACTTTACTGCCTTTTGAGAGGGTTGCGCCTGTGCCTCTGCGTAAATCATGTGCTTAGAGAAAAGGTGTTACCAAGACCATATTTTCGTACTAACCTATGCTTATTAATATAGTTTTTTATTGCAGGTTTTGAAAGTCATGAAAGACAGTGTAACTTTAGCTCTTCTGTATGTTATAATCAGGTTTCAATCAGGTATTTCCAAGCATCTGAGAATATCGTTAGATTGTTAAATCAAATTACTTATCTAACAGCCTGAAATTTTTCTTAACTTGATTCGGTTAATATTAGAGAATTAGTAAGAATTGGGTCTCTTGCCTTGTTTCAGGCTATCAATATCTAAGTGATATCTTCGCTGTACCTACCAAATGTTTACAAGCATCGCTAATATTCCATTACTTAGCCCGATTGTTCGTAACTCTACTATCTATAACTATTTATTATTAAATGAAGAGAAAACTGTACATCACGCACGTAGTAGTTTGGGATTTAGTATAGATAACATTTTCACGATGAGGTGAAAGAAGATAACTGTATTTGTAACTATATCTCCGTAAACTCTTCTTGTTCTGCCCAAAACTAGAAGAAACTATGGTAGAGAATGCATGAATTTTGAGGATGCACAGCTTTATAATAAGCGACCAGAAAACCTTAAAAAAGTGCACCCATTCAAGGCATTCAAAACGAAACCATCGCAATATATAATCTCAAATATTATATAAACAAATAAATGCTTTGAGTGAGTAACATTTTTTGGCTTCTAAAACTGTACGTAAGGACGAAAAATCAGATATTAAGTAATTAATTTACATGTTCACATTGTTCTTAAGTATGACATTTATCTTTTTTGAGAAATAGTCTTTAAACATTAAATAGAACAATAAGAGATATCAATGTAAAAGGTACTCTTAGACAAATTTTATATATAGTTTTATATTATAGTTTACAGTCCAATTTCGAGTGCAGTGAGTCTTTAATTGACACAAAACGATAATAGTACAAATATTGCTTAAATAATGTTTCTTTCTATAATCAGTACTAACGTAGGTTGAGCCAGGCAAGTCTGGTTCGTAAGCCTATTTAATATGTAAGTTCGGAAGTTCTCGTGAAATAAGTTAACATTTGCCATTATTATTGCCTTAGGAACATCTTTTATCTTTGATAAATCATCTCAGATACTCATCATTCTAAGAAAAGATATATAAAATTAACAAAAGGCTTCATAATACATCCTTGTATCCGGTGTTACCCCTTGTCGAACGGATACACGTATAGAACAGAAATATACGGCGTTACGGAAACGAATACAAATGCCAAATAAAAATAAACGCACAAGAGAAATTCCGGACGAGGAAATGAGAAAAATCATTCCCGGCCCCAAATCGCGAGGGGTTGATATCAACCCATTAAATCTTGAGGTGATAATCTCGACTTTGAATTCGTTTTAACGTAACTTTTCGTGTGAGGTAGAAATAGTTGCTGGTAAAACGTTAAATATATAAATATGTTAGTTCTAAATTCAGTTTAGATGAAATTTGTCAAATAGTCCTATCTCCTGTATTCTCATTTTTAGAGTAAAATACTGAACTTTAAATGAATTGAATTGAAGCAAGATCACGGATCCCTGAATTTATGATGCCGAAAAGTTTAGTTTAAAATTTAAACGTGCGTTCTAACCGATTTTCAACGTTACGAAATAACTTTTAACAATCCTATCAACTTTTAAACGGACAACTTATTTTAGGTGCAACGTATTTGACCAACGAGATTTAGCATCAGTTATCTAGCACATAAATGTATACTCCGCCCGGTAATTGAACCCAAAACTTTCATTGGCTTTAATAAACATTAATAGCTACAGCTTAGTTCCTACGGCCAATCTTTTGATATATATATTAACAATACTAACGATATTACTGATGTGTTGCCGACAAAGAAAGAACAATTATACAGGAAGTTCAAATTGGCAGATTTAAAATGTGTTTTCTTCAGGCGTTAAAAAATATTAGATGTGCTTTTTACCAATGAGGAGTCATTCTTATGATGAATGAGAATGTATTGTTATCGGAACTGAAGCAATATGTCAAATTTTAACATCGTAGGATGACAGGACGGAGTTCTTATTCACCTTGAAATGTAAAGAAACATTGAAAGGTAAATGAAAGCTTTATTAAAAATATTTTTACATAATAAATGATTAAGCACAGTACGTCTATTAAACGAAATTATATTTACTCTCACATCTAAAGCGCTTCTGTTTTAAAATTATGTCGCACTAGAAATGTTTTTATTGGAAATATTTTTATTCAATTTTAACGATTGTTTAAAAATATTTTATTCATACTTGTCTACTATAACTATGCAATATAGTGATATTGTAAGCAAATTATATTTTTAAAGTTAAAGGTCGGTAAAGGAAAATACAGTAGCATTTAGTGATATATTTATTTTGTGTCTAGAGTTTCATCGGTAAAGGATATACGAGTAGTATGAAGTTGTGTTTGTGAAGTGAAATTTCTTTCAGCATTATCAGAGAAATGGTCAAGTGCGTGTCGGACCAAGCGTCATGTAGGGTTACGTAATCATAAGTTAATCGATTACTTTCGTTAACTTATAAATCTTGCTAGCCGAGCTATCACTAGCTCACAATCCCATAATATTTTTGATAGTTCTATCCAAGACTAGGGTTGTTAGACAAGAAAAAAAAGTCGATGATTTAAAGCCAGGTAATGACCTAACCGTAAAATATATTTTTTTAAGATTTTTTATACCACTTTATCAGGGTTATAGTTATATTGAACTGTAGTTTTTAGTAAAAAAAATACACTTAGGTAATACGAGGACGGATGTGATAAGTCTGGAACTCTAAGGACAGTTAGGATTACGGATCTTCAAAAATAGTAGGAGCTATTATTGTAGAAATGATAAGGATGATGATGAAAAAAAAACTCATATAGAGAATATTTTTTTCCTTCGCGATTTGAAGTCGGTACGC
>DWPA01002215.1:0-16233 GCA_018251375.1 Calpodes ethlius
AATCCCCGTCAAGTTCCTCGTGTCACCGTTTGTACCGACCTCACCCAAACACATTTGTTTGACGCTTCCAATAATACGTCTGAAAGTCATCCGTCCATATATGGCGTTTAGTTTCAAAACTTTAGAAATTACGCGCGCTGCGACATGTAATTATTGTAGATTTATTCGCAACTATGGTATACTGTAGTGCGCGTGTCTCAACACGCACTTAGACGGCTTTATAAGACAAACCCTCGTCCTCATATTAGGCCTCAGAGTGAAAGAGAAAAAGAAAATTGATTGTTTGTATTCCTTCACTCTAATTTATCGAACAATGTTAAAGACAGAGATACCAGCAATCGTACTCTTCTCTTGGTGTGCGTAAAAATAAATGTCTGCTAAGATAATATCTAACTAAATAATTTTTATATCGTTTTTACTAATAGACGGAGTGATTCATGATAAACGGAGTGACTCATTCATTAAAGTTTTGTAAAAAAATGCATGAAATTTGACGATGAGTATTGAAGAAGTCGATAACAAATGGAGTTTGGGAGCTTTACTGATGTCCACCACACTACAACAGAAAAATATATGCGCATTATCATGTTCTGTCTGTGCAACGACAAGGCGGGTGGCCAGTGGTTTGTGGAAGTATTTTTAAAATACATACATAAAATCAACAGGTCGGCGACATATTCTATTCCTTCTATTTCAGTGTCCGTTATTTTTTGTACACGTTTAAGAGTAGACAAGTTTTTCTATAAACTATTTCCGAGCAAAAACAGAGACGGATTGACAAAAGAATGTGTCAGCTCAACGGATTAGGAGTATATATCAGTTCGTCTAACAGACGTACGAGTAAGGGGTATTAGACATGTTTTTATATTTACTTTTTATTCATCGGATGAAATGTGTGTTTTTTATAGGAAGTAAAAAACTAAATATTAATAATAGCCTGCGTATATTTCTAGTTTGCCTGTCACATACATACTTTTAAAAGTCGATAGATAAATTTCGTTTCATACAAATATGAGTATTTAATATAACGATAGCTTTTATATTTTTTAAGTTTTTGAACTTGGAACTGGATCCTGAAAGATTTAAGTATTAAAAAAAAATATTTACTTATAGATACGTACTTTTACATCCAAACCCAAAGTTACTCAATTTGTGTACATATTCTATATGTATGTATGTTCTAAATAAATAATACCTTCATTGCGTCCCCATATTTTCAACACAAAAATAGTACAGACAATACAAGCACACGATTTACCAATAAGCGTTTAAAGTGATTCATATTTTTTAGTCCGATAAATGTTTATAATAAAAATATTCAAAAATATTCACCAGAATTACACTACAATAAATTTTAACATATCTGTATTCATTTGTTTAATCACTTTCACGTAAAATAAACACGGCGTTCAGAGATGACTGAGGACGCGGTAGGAACATACCGCGAGGTAGCTGCACCTCGTAAATATCACCAGACAATTTAATAAACACATCAAGGCTTAAACACTTTTTCAATAGCTCCAGATTACATCGGCAGCAGTAATTTGATTAGTCGTATGGCTCCTGTGGGGTATAATTGCAGGTACTGAGTAGGGATGCAATGAAAATTGCAGGACAAGTTTTGGGAATTATTTTTGGCAAATTATTCAATTAAGAAATTAAGTTTATATTTATTATACCCTATTTTAACAGTTAATAACAATTTTGTTTCCATCGTATAACATCGTTCATTTAATTTGAATTTAACATACATTTTTTTACGTTCTATAGTCCTTATATAAATCCTTGAATGTTGCATGTGTATAAATTGTCGTTTTAGTATTCCTCGATTTTGTATTTTGTTTAGGATTCTGTGATCGTCGAGATCTGTGTCCACGAACGAGCTGGTTTGTAGTTTTATTAGGTGTAATAAACGCTCGCGCATTTACTCCCTTTAACTAGCCTTCATGTGATTCGTGTAACATTAAAGTCATCATTACAATAGTGGTAATGTATTTCAACGATGTCTGTTCATGGGTGATATTGGAAAAAGCTATTATTGGTGGTATAAACCGGAATAGATCTCATAACAATAATTCTTATATTTTATCTGTTTGTTATGGTTAGCTCAGTAATGGATTAACGAATTTTAATACTGATATATTTTTATAAACATAAGGTTAGGTTAGTGTTGTTTTATTAATATCGATTTAAAAATAAAATAAATAATTCTATTTAAATATTTTACGAGTTTACTCAGGTATAGACTTACTAAGGTATAGATATTTCGAAGAGGAGAGAGCTCAAATGACAATCACAAATTACATTTTAATTGTAACGGCGAGTCATAATTCTGGTATCTATTATTCAAATTAAATTAAAATATAATAATCAATAAAATTACATGAATCGAATGAAGATTTGCAGGTTTAGGGCGGTCCTATAGCTTTAATACTTGCCCGAGGCTATGCGTACGTGTGGCCACCCGAGCACGGTTGGCTGCTCTGCTATATAATTAGCATACGCTTGATTACAACTGCTAGATACAATGTAGTCTTTAATGTCAAATTTAATTTATTTAACCACGATTAACATGTAAAAGTAAACAGTAGATTTTAGTTTGATTATATTTATCTATTTTCACGTTTAAGATCAATACCACGAGTCGATGTGGTACGTCTATAGGAAAACATGGTGAAAATGAAGTTAATTTTAAAAGTATATTCCAGGACAACGTGAGATAAATAAAGGTTCTAACTGAAAGCCAGTAGACACAGGTTGTAAGTGCCATAAACATTGTGTAAGTCTCTTTTGTCGCTGCCTATTGTAAACCATTGTTATAACGCCTAGATGGTTAGTTTCTTTATATCATGTTGGTCTACTGCTGTAGGTCTAGTGATACTAGAAAATATGTAGGTGTATGATGATGTGTGTACTTATGATCGCTGACCCGTACACAGATGTTGGAGTGTGTTTTTTTACATAGAAAAGTGGTTTTACGTAGACATGTAGAATTTTTATACATAGAAAACCCATAATTAAGAAAAAATATACAGTAAATATTTTTAGCAACATTTTTATTTTATTGAAGTAGCTTTTTATGTCTATCTGAAAATCTTACACGTATTATTGGATTTCTAAGCGTGTATATTATGTGTACAGATTTCGACAAACTATATAGTCATTTTAGGTAGGAAATAAATGTTTTTTTCTCTCTTTCAATACAGTTCCATATTAAGGTCCGCTTTATAAAGATTTTGTTTAATAGTTGTTATAATAAAGAGGAAGTAAATTACGTGAGGAAATTTCTAGAATTACGATATCCAAGCAATCTTGTCCGTAACTAGTTGCTAATCATTGATAATACTCACAGCCAAAACCAATAACGGGATTATTTACCATTTTAATAATGAATTGTGTAAGTTTTGGAATTGTTCAAATATTAAAATGACTGATTGTATGTAAACAACATAAAAACGCCTGAAAATAACTATGTATATACATTCTCGTGTAGGTTAGAATATTTTGATTTATATTAATTTAAAAGATGTAGGTACTAAGGAGTATTTATGACATATATCTTTTTTTATGATAAATCATTATGCCAAAAAGATGGTAGAATCAAAAATCGTAAATGTATCAATCAAACTTTAGTTTTTAATCCTTCCGAAAAGGTACTAAAATGGAACTGTAACGTGCTTTATGCTTTATGTATCGATGAGACCTACTAATTCGGATTAAAATTAGCATATGGACTTTAGAGTTTTATGTATGTGTTAAAAGTCTAACAATAAAGTTATCGTTTCGTATACAGCGTCGATAAGTGTGTTGATGCGTGAAATGATTTCCGCTGACTGATTATGTTGAACCCGTTCCCACAACAGCCGCAGTTGTTCCACAAAAAGATAATTTTACGTTTTGTGGTTTTTTTCTGGCTTTTGTTTTCCTAATGAGTGGCTAACTTAAAGTTTATTACAAGACAGGTCATGACGACACAAAAAGATGTAGAGGTTACGGCAGCCCTGTAATCTTAGGGTTCAGTAATTGTTATAGTCTCATTATACTGGATTTAGTACCTCTAATACATGCTTTAAATCCGTAATTGCCTTTTAAGTAAGTACCTATTACGTGATCACCTTGAAACGTTTATGGTGTGTACTTGGATTCTAACCAAATGTTCTTCGCCAATGAGATATTTGCAGATGCATATATTTGGCTTAAGTTAATTTATTTCGTGATTAAAAATTATTATTCCTTGTATTTTTGTCTTGTTATTTTGTTAAATATATTTGAAACTTTAATCATATTAAAACATATATGTTGACTTGTTGCTTGGCGACTTCCATTCTTTGATCCGCGTGGATCATAATTTTTTAACTTTTAAAGTCATTTAATTTATGTACAAACGAGAATATTTTTGTTTAGTCTCATCGATCTTTACCCCTATTATAAATAATCATGTAATATACTCTTAGGTTTGATATAATTCTGAACGTGTACTTTAATGAAACAGTATTTTGTGTTTAGTTTATTACTTAAGTTATCCAGCTCCTTTAAAACGTTAGGTTTACCTCACTATGCCGGATATTTAATACCCACGTATATCTTCCAACCGGATGTGCAATAAAACCTTTCTCTTTACCTAGTTTACATGTAACTTATGGTATGGTTATCCCTATCTCGAGTGAAATGAAGAGTATATCTATCGATTTAAATGTACTAACGTATGATAGTTAAGGAATATCAACATAATTATGTATTATTTAAATATCAAATGCTTCACGTCAGTATACTAACACAAATTACGTGTATTTTATGATACAAAAACAAAACGGCTCGTTTCGTATAGCGCAGAGTCTAAATAAAGTGAGTGAGAGCTAAACTGGGATAAACATGAAGCAAGAACAATAGCTATAAATCAAGGTCACAAAAGAACTCTTTGCAGTTTATTCTAGTCGACTGTCTTTCCAAACTCCTGTTTATTCCGAACTCTAACACAATACTTATTGCGCGCAGATATTTTATTTACATGTCTATAGTTGGTGTCGCAATAAGCGTGGCATTCACTATTGAAATGCAGGCTTTATCGAAGCGTGCGCATCTTGTTCGTTAGGCGCACGCGCGCTCGCCGCGCCGTGTATTGAACCTACTATCGGCGTTAGAGAGGCAATAGCCCGCCACGAAGCATACCTTCCAGCTTTTATTTATTCCCTTCGTGCTAAACTACGCCCTTAATAAAGTATAAACGTAATTGCTAGGCCAGGGTAGCCCTGTCACGAGGTTTCTCCGAAGCAATTAAACGTGTGAAAGTTGGAATAGTGATAGGTTGTAAAGCTCATTAGGGCTCTCCTCAATCTTCGTTTATTTTGTTTGAAATATACACGCTCCCGTAATTACCTCCTAGGCGTTCCTTAGAGATTTCTCGTTCTGCGTTTGCATAAGAAATGTGCTGAAATGCACACCTTTTAAATTTAAAAAGACAAAGGGCTTACAATGCGCTGAATAATTCGGTAGTTTGTATAAAGATAAGATCTCGGATCACGTGCGCCCTTTCTTTATTTGCATGCAATTTTAAAATAAACGCCTTCATAAACAGTATTCGAGCCACGTTACAATACAACGGAGGTTAAAAGAGAGAATGCCCTGTGGTCAATATAAATTGAATCTACAATGCGGTATTGAGTGGTCGTTACAGTGATATGTGAGTGCACGTACATTGGAGAAGATTTTAAGAGTTACTCCACTATGGTCTAATAATAATCGTTGTCATCTCCATAAAAATGCTGTTAAAGCGTACGTGGCCATTTCATGGACCATTTATGTTTTATTATCGCGAGTTCCATTATTCCGCTTATGAATAAGTGATAATAAAAGTCTTATTATTGTAATATGATTTAAATTACACTACTTATAAAAGATAGGTTAATAAACCCTTTAAAAAAGGATTATTTCTATCTTTGGCGTAATATCTTTTGTTATGTGGAAAGTTTGCATTCATAGGTCCTTCTTTGCGATCTTGAATCGGTGATAAAAGAATCGAAGGGAAATGATGGAAACCGATATTTCTATGATGATTTCTATGTAGTGATTAAATTATGTAGGACGACAAAATAACAATATCGTGGGGTCATTTTTCTCGAGGAATTTAGTGTTTTAAATAATTCCCAAAAGAGCTTTAGAGAAAAGATGAAACAAGTACAATTTGCATTTACTTCACCTCCCTTCGGTCATTCGGAGCGCTTAGCACCATGCCAAAATAAATAACTTATAAATTGTTTTAATAAGCCTAGGTTTAGCTGTAAAATAAAAATGTTCATTGTTAAATTTATTACAAAAATATAAAGCGAAGTGTTGTTGCACCTTTATTTAATAATCTCGACTACTATAAAACAAAAAAATCCTTAATTTTAATATACAAAAATTGCATAATTGATTTAAGCATGTTATATTTCCAAAATCAAAGCGAGTGTAGTCATTGGTAACTCATTGATATAAAATATTAAGTTGTGATTGCAACACTATACATAACTATTACCTGTCGTATAAGTTACGTATCAAATAGCAGGTACTAAGTGGCATGTATCATTTTTAATCCGCATCTTAGTTGCAATCTCAATAAACCAATTTGCGACGGGTGCGATGTCCACGATACCTGGCCCTACATTATAGCCCTTTGTTCCGGCCACTGTCCAGCAACAAGCTATACCTACACCCGTTATATCGAAAATTCTCTTAAAATTCTCGTGCATTGAATCTCTCAACTGTCCGGACGGGAATATACATTGTTCAACACGTATTTATTGCCAGTACGACATGTAATTTTAATGCTCATTTGTAATGTAACTCCTTGTTTCGTCAATGTTCGTTTGTAATGTTGTAAATAATATGTAATGTAATAAATAACAATAATAGCGAGTCTATTGATATATGATGGATACTCTCACTAGAGGGTTTTTTGAGTAAGCTTAAAAAAAATCTAAAAATTTATCTATTCATTGACACTACAAGGGGCTCAAGCTTAATATCTCTGGTGTAACTTGGTGAAGTTGGGTATCCTGCTGATTCTAGATGATTCTAAAACAGCAGTCCTCTGAGATAAACGTTTGTCTATTTACGCTTGTATTCACAAAATGTATTGCAATGACATTTGGTGCAGAAAAATATTGCCATTTGTCATATATAGACAGAGCATGAACGTGAACTAAAAAACGTTTTGTAACCCCCCTGGACAGATTTGCCATGTAATTGTAATAGAAATGAAATTAAAGAATACCTAATTTGAAATCCATGCAACCAATAGAATCTTCTCAAAAATATAGTTGTTATAAATTTGATATCCCGTATAATAAACGGATAAATCTATTTCGATTTTACTTTTTTGATTGAAATGTATACACAGATACACGCTTTAAAATTATAAGTATCCTACTTTTTGTGTCGGGCACTAAGTAAATCCGCACTAGGCCAACGTGGTGGACTATGGACTATACCCTTCACACCGTGAGAGGAGACCCGACCCATCAGTGGGACAATTATAGGTTGTAATGATGATGATGAATGATGAGTCAAATAAAAGTACAGTAACATACATAAAAATATCAAAATGCAACGTAATATTCACTTTGAAGTTACTATTATAATACTATTATTGTATATTACAATATTATATAATATTTCCTACGTTTCTAGATATCTTTAATCGGACTTGATTTTTAATATTCTTTGTTAGTGCTGACCTACAATTAATATACTGAGGCTGGTGAAAAAATGTTATCTCTGGACCCAACAGGGATGCGCATTGATATGTCAGTCAATCAAGTCAATTACTCCTTTTGTTTAATGAAATCTCTTATTTTTGCAATAAAATACGCTGAATATATCATTACTATTGACCCGTTTAATTCAGCGTAACAATGTAAGGTTTTCTTCATAAAACTCTAAGAATATTAAATAATTACGTTTAAGTTGTCACTTAATCGGTGCGTTCTAAATCCTTTTTTATTATTATAAGTAATCAGAATAATTTAGCTCGTGTAAGCACACTTATATAGGAAATCAAATACTACATTTGAAAATTATTATTTTTTAATACACGGTGAATGTCCTAAGTTTTGGGTAATATTGTAATGAAGAGCCTGGTTAATGGTTGATATAACGTTTAACTTAAGTTAAATTTTAACTATAGTCATCGACGAAGGAATAGAAAAATCGTAATCATATTGAAAAAACAGTATGTAGACTATACCTTAATAATTAATCATATTTCTCTCTTCAGTTTTAGTTACTTGATAATATTTTTTATAATATTAAACCTATAAATATTATATTCCAGACGAGTTAGGTTCAACGTTCAATAATTCGTTTATTTACGTAAAGATTTAAGGAAAACATCGCGCTTGGCAGGATTTCTTTCTTTTTCAAAGCAGCCTTGAATTATAAAGTTAGGAACGATGTTTTAATTAAACTACAAACAAAGAAATTGTGAGAGCGTAACTGTTCGTTGCATAGAAGTTTAGTTAGTTACCACGATATGTACTATCGTGTGAACGTTGTCCAAGAGAACCGCGCATCGACTGCATATGCAAATGTCAATGGATGTCAGACCGTTGCATGCAAATGTAAAAATATTTTTCACGCCATGATATTGTTATTGTTAATCGTTAATATAAAATAATGTCACATATCTTCGCAAACGCAGCCCCATAAAAAATAATGAATGCTCGCAACTGAATAATAGCATCGCTTATTCAAAACACGCACTTGAAATTTGTTTTAGAAATTACCTGCATATATTTAAGAAATGACTGTCTTGTCTTGTACGGGATTATTATATTACTCCTGTCAATAAGTACTTTGTGGAATATAAAACCTGATTTGCAAGTGCCGGTGCGCAAAAAGTGGAGCAATTTGTATTTCGTTACGATGATGGATGTGGTAGGAAATAACTTGTAATGTTTTCGAACAGTAAGTAATCAAGTTAAGTAGTATCTGCGATGAGCAAAAACTTTTGTTGTACGCCGTCCGACGAAGCGGGATTTGTAAAGAAAATAAAAATGTACCTACCAATAATTTGATTTATTAAGGAAAATAACTTTAATTATCTTACTTTGATTATAGGTCCATTACTGGATGCTCTTGTTGATTATTTTTTACAGCTCTGTGTAGTCATAAGATTTATCAAGAATTTCATCACCGTCATCAGCATCATCATCATTATTATTATTATCATACTATTGTTTCTATGTATAAGCATACAGTATGTATGATATTATTATATATTTTTATTTGAAAATTTATATTTTATATCGGTTCGTAAATAAAAATAAGCCGTTAACTATCCTGACACGCCGCCTAAGTGTTCTTCACCGTCTAGTGTGTTCCAAAAACTCAACAACATCGGTTACGCACTGTCCAGGCCGAAGTGGTGTATTCACTTACTTACTAACTTACTGATCCTGAACGAAACACACGATATTTTACAATAAAGAAATATAATAAAAATGAACGCTTACACATTCATACCCCCGCAGTAGGATACCCTGTGACGCGGGCGGCATGGAAAACACAAATAACACGTCACTAACACCCATGACCCGAGAACAAATATTTAACTGTCACATAAATATCTGCTCCGGTCGGGAATCGAACCCAGGACCCCTCGCAGGCTACCAACTAGGCTTCGGTGCCGTGAAATAACAATAAACAATAGATCCTTGATAGAGATTGGTAGTCAGATACAAAACATTAAGATTGTGCACGTGTACCGTCAGAATTAACTTGATGGTACAGAGTACATTGACCTCCTGAACAGTGAAGATCGCCACGTAGGAGATGGTAATTCGATATTTTGGTATCTTGGTGGAAATCTTCCCCACACACAGTTTATTGCACGGTATAAACAAAGAATGGTTTTCGTTTACTTATATTATTATAAGTGGAATACAGAAATAAATATATTTTTGTATTATTTTCTTTATCGAATAACATTTTTGAGAAACTCATCTACGCCCACACTTAAAGCCGAAGCTTGTTCAAAGGCGCGTGGGTTTCGCGCAAATACTGTTTACAAATAAATACTGTTAAACTTGTTTTTTGCTTTGAATTACGCGAAATAAATAATTCATAGGTATGAATGAAATGTAATTTTATCGGTATAAAACACAATTGAGTTGTCTGTATAATAAGCAACTTAATTATTGTGATCTTAAGATTGTATCTGCACGCAGAAATAGTTTTCTTTTATGTTATTTTTATTTCTTGGTATATTAGACGACATTACTTTTAGAAATAAACAATCTATTGTTTTTCTTATAAACAATAATTTCTGTAGAAATCTATATTTATAAAAATGAATGTCTGTATGTCCTTTATAGAATTGTAAACTATGCATTTGATCATGTGATGATCTTTAACAAAATTGTTGTGTATGAACCCACGAAGGTTTCTGAGTTGGGCCGACCAATTTTCGACAGATGGCGCTGTGATTACCTTATTTTAGTTTTTGGCGTAGCAACACAGGGTTCAGCTAGTATGTATAACAAAGAACTATATTGAAGCGAATTAAATGCAAAGCTGATAAACTAGTCAGATCTAAACTAAATGTTTGAGTTTACTTGAAAACTATCCGTCTAGGTGAGTGGTAAATATCTTAATCCAATGACTTTATATCTAGACTTGGTTTACGCATCATTAGTAAACCGCCATAGCTTTGCTTCGAGAAACAATGGTCACGCTTAGGAACTATACCCGCGTTAAAATTTATTTAGTTTATTTTATCGCCTTATATTTGTTCTCTATCCAAACTATATATAATAGATGTAAGTATCCAAATTATTGGCGCAATAACTTCACGTAATTAAATTTCAGACAGATAATACTAAAAATATTGCCATTTTACGGATGTTAAATAAAAAATAATAATGTGAAGATAACGCCTTGTTTTTGTCTTATTATTAATATTAATTATTTTTAAAATTAGAAAGATTAAATAGCCGAATGAATTTTGTCTCTGATCTTAAATAAGTATTATAGTTTCATAAAAATATGAACAGTACTTAAATCCTAATGCTTCGTACACAGTCGGCTACATAGAATTATTTATTAAAATTAACATAATTATAGAATATGTAATAAATATTTAACAATAATAGTAATAACAATTCCCAAACAATTACACCAGTCTCTCAAAAAATTAAACTTGTGTTCAAACACTTTCAATTTTCTATAATAAGTAGTGTTCCTAAAAACTTGTCGGATAGTACAGAAATTTCTTCAAAATAACCAGAAATTCGACCCTCATACTCAATCATTAGGTACTACAGGTATTATCAGCTCTCAGTACCTTAGAACCTAACTTGACTTAAGTCCGTATACTTTAGAAACCTGGTAGAAACCGAGAAAAGAAAAAATAAGAATAGTAATTATAATAATCACTAAAATCGATTTTTTTTGTAACGACTCAATGATTTAAAATAGTTATAATATCTAAAGTTCATTTCTACAACTGGCTGTATAACGTATTCAGTAGGGATGTCGGTAGGTATATGAAGCTACAATCGAACCGCAGAATTGATCCCGCGATAAATAACGCCGCATCGACGTATATGAGGCCCTTACATGATTTACATGACGCCGAAAGTCAATTACTTACACCTCTGGCCATTTCCATTAAATTTAATTGATTTCATACATAATAATTTTTACAGATGCATTTCTTATTATCGTTTTTGGAACGTCTTCATTCCGTAATCGATAGCTACAGGTCGGTCCTACTGTTTTTTTGCCATTGTGTGGATTGATTTTATTTTATGTGGAGATCGATGAATATATATTTTGTTTTTCATCTCGCATTTCTTCAGATAATTAGAAGATATTGTAATATAGCCCCATTAGGATTCCCTGTGTCGTGGGTATCATAAACATCAAATAAAGACAGAACACACACGGACAAAACAGAAATTTCAACTTATCTTTCCAATTTCTACCTCGCTGGGATTCGAACCCAGGACCCAGGACAGGAAGAACTCTCAAGTGTGCAGGTTTCCTTGTGAAGTTTTCCTTCACCAAAGCGATTGACAATTAACTTGTAATACGCACATTATTTTTTTTAAATGACACGTTATTTTTTAATTATAGGTATTTTTTTAAATTTGGTACAGTTAAAAAAAGGCCGTGTTTATATCGTGTACGTACTTGTATACTTACCTTACTAACATATAATACTATAATACTAACAGATCTTACAATATCTTTCAGTCCTTCCTGCAGTCCTTTTTGAGGTTTTTCACAAATATCCATAGTTAGCAATGGATGGTGGCAATGTAAGCTCGCCTGCTATCCGTATCACTCTACAAAGTAATATTATTACATATACACGAGGTTGTAACAAAAGCTATGATTTAAAAATTAATCAAATAACTTGAGCAGCTCGCACGATACAGTTCCATACATCATCGTGATCCTGATAGCAGCGCACGTGCAACACTGCCTTCGAACGCCTCGGTTTATTTTCCTTGTAGAATAGAAAGTGCTCGCCTATTCAGACGTCGCACCCTGATAAATTGCCGTCGATTTGCATATAAAGGCACAGAAACAGAAATTAAATTCCAATGTCTAACTTTGTCCCTCTGGAGCCCTATTAGGAGCTTGAACGCCATAAGACTAAATATGCTTTCTTGACAGAAGTAAATCAATGCAGGATTTTGGTTGTTTTGACCATTGTCAGTTGATAATAGGTACCAAATTAATTGGGCACCTTAAACAGGGCAGCTACGTGCATATGATTAAAAGACATTTTGGACTTGTATCTAAGTCAAGTTAAAGTAATTACTTGAGTTAAAGGTTAAAATGATTAGTTAAGCAACTATTTTCATTGATTAGGTAAGAATTTGAACGAATTAAGAACTGACAAAATATAGAATAATTCGTTTTTTAAGTCATTGTGTAAACTTAAGTAATTACTTTAATAAGACTATAGATATAATTATTACAGTACATTTTAATTACAAATTGTCTTTTCATAAACATAAAAAAGGAAATGTTTATTACCCTATCTTTAGTAAGTAGATTTAAATCTATCTATTAAAGACTGATTAGTATACAAAATATATTCTCAAAGTTGGTCATAACCTGTCAATGTCATTCGTCTTTTATATTTTATTAAAATAGCCTGATAAATGGTATTATAGAATGAATTGGTCAGCGTGCTGGATTATGATTTGTGCCACTCATATTGTGAGTGAAGATAAGAGCCCTGCAATAAGACAGTTATGGGTGGCGAAGATGACACAAGAACCGTAATTGCTTTCTTTCTTACGTAATTAACCGTTCATTAGATAAAAATCTTAATTTCAGAGACATCTGTAGTTACCGATCAACCCAGGATGGTACCTCAATTAAAACGTAAGTGTTCATTATCGGCCATCAGACTCTTAAAGGATACAATTAACGAGACTAGACTATTCCCTTTCCGGTTTCTAGACCACGGCTATTGAACTTCCTTCAGCTTAAAAGGGAAACCACTTTTTATTCAGCTCCAGTCTTGCGTAACTCGCCACTCGATGCATGCACTTTTTGTTCTAATACAGAAACAAGTTTGTTCTTAGAGATATTTCATTTTAAAGTAAGCTCTATATTTATAGTAATAGAGTTACGTTTTAGAAAGGGATTGAAATAACCAAGTAAGCATCGAGCGTGCTTATCATTTAAATGTACACGTCACGCCCTTAGGTCACGATATGAAAAATATTCTTATATTTTATAGGTCTTGCTGGTTCCGCGTCAATACATATTTTGTAGGGACCCTTGCTTACTTACAGAACCCAATTTAATGATCGAAATATTTTGAGGTTTAAATTTAAAACTGAAGAGAAAAAAATATTTAATTCGACAGCTGATAGATGTACATTAAAATGTTGCTAAACAAATTAAACATTGTATAGATTGATGATATAAAGCTTTCATATTAAGTATTAATTATTATGATATTAATAAAGAAAATATCTATTAAAACTGGAACTGGTTATATTGTAGTCTTAGTATAATGAAGAAATATATCAGATATCATAAAAATATAAGATTGATTCTATTTAGGTGTCATAAATACAATTTACAATAAACACACGATGTTATATATATAATAGAATCTCATGAACTGCAAAACAAACGAATACTATTTTTAAAATAAATTAAAAAAAAATCGTAACACATAGATAATATGACTTTATTTTAAATTCAATACGATCACTTTATCTACGATTTGTAACTATAGTGCATGTTAGTAACTTACTAAGCATGCGTGCACATCACGGTGCCATTGTGTTTTATGGAATTTTATGCATTCGCGAAGGAGAGCGTCGAACGTGTGCGACGCTTTAGGCAATGGGCAGTTCGTCTTTGAAATACGTTGCCATTGTGACTAGACTAGTGTTTCCAGATTGAGGATATCAATTAGGAGACTATTTGCTATTGTAATCGTTTTATTAAACAAACCAAATCTTTATTAACTTAATCATAAACTTTTTGAGTCTTATTAGATCATTCTCAGAACCGAAAGTAATTTAATGTTTCAATAATTAACTATGTCTAAAAAATCGTAGTGTTTAATTTATTGTCTTATGTTTTAGAAACCACCGAAAATTACGTTCCATTGCATTGTTACTGGTAATCAGATCTTTTACACTTTAGAAAATCATTCGTATCTTTAGCATATATAATTATAGTGTTCTTTTATTATATATATTATAGGGTGTTTACCAACTTCCATGTAATTCTTCAAAAGGTTTCACTACTTTAAAATAATAAGGTTTAAAGGATAATTGACAATGATTGTAAATGCCACTGCAATTATTAGGACGTCCGTCCAAAGTACTGATAATTGGTAACAATGATTCGAGGCACTGGTTGAATAAATATTTTACTTAGCGTTACCACCCAAGCGGCTCGCACAAAGCGGTCCACATTCATGATTGATCTCTGAAGGGCAGATATAGGGATGCGTGTGCAAAGGCATCGACATAATACGCCTATCGATAAGTAATGCTTGCGAATGTTGCATGAATGCTTGAATGAGATACTAAATGAGTTCGTTTCATTATGCGTTTTATTTTATAGTGTCTACTGATGTTCGAGTTAATATAATAGGTTTTCAATAGAGTCAAGTTTCTTTGTGTCTTCTCATAACTCGAATATTGTAAAGTAGTATTAATTTGAATAATATTAACTAGCTTAATAAAGAGAAGCGAGCCTGATTTGTAGATAATTGATTCTTGAGATATTGTCCGCTAAAATATTTTTGGATTATAATAGATTCTCAACTTTTGGTCCCTATTGTACCCAATTTAGGGTATACATACGAGTTTCTATTAAATAATTAAAAAAGAGTTCTCTCTACCTAGAGATTACCAGCTGTATTAATTGTAAGTAAATAATTAGTGAATGAATTTTTTTTTTAAAGGCGACCTATGCGACACTTTCTACAAATTCCTACCGCACCAAAGAGTTTCTAAATAATTGTGTAGATTTTTTCCTGTTCTCAGTAGCAGAGCACTCATAAGTATTGGGTTATTACTGTATTTAACGTATAAGCAAATTCATCTCGAAGCGTGGGTTTTTCCGAAAATAATCATTCAGATATAAATAACGGATTATCATAGGAATGCCTCTTATATTCAATTTTGATGATTTTTTTTGTATGGATAATTGCCGTTGGACCTATCGACCTTAAGCTACACTGTATATTTAGGTAGGTCATATTAAGGTTGTCGATTTCATTTGTTTATCATTCAGATAAATACGTGTGGTTAATCGCAGTGTTTCCCCCTGTAATCTTAATGGCAGTAATCGACAAAAAGTTGTGAATCCACCAAAGCTAGCAAAAGGCAATACGTGACGAGAAATTACATCAGTAGGTACCTGCCATGCCTGCGTTAATGGCTGCGCTCTAATGCGGCTTAATTAACTCGTAATAAAAAATATTGCAGGTACTTGGATGTATTAGTTAGTGATAATTAGTTAATTACCACTTGCTTCGGTGGAGGAAACATCGTGAGGAAACCTGCATCCCTGAGAGTTCGACATACTGTTCTCAAAGGCGTGTGAAGTCTGCCAAACCGCATTTTGCCAGCGTGGCAGACTATGGCCTATACCTCTCACCTCGTGAAAGGAGACCCGAGCCCAGTAATGGGACAACTATGGATTGTAATAATGACTTGGATGTATTAATGAAATTCTAAACAAATGTTGCTTACCGTATGT
>DWPA01002216.1:0-16233 GCA_018251375.1 Calpodes ethlius
CCCTTCTCAGTTTGACTTTAACCATAAACAAAAGAGTAATGTGTGTGTAAAATAAATTGTAGTGTTCATAATTTTTATTAAGTTTTTATATTTCTTACGCTTATTTTATATTAATATTACTCTTCATTAACAATTCAAATCAAATTAATTTTCTTCATTCACTTCAAAAACAAAACATTAACTTTGCCAAATTCCGTACTCCTCCGTTCGCATAATTGTCATAAATAGTCTTAGGGTTACAAAGTTTTTGCTTCAAGCATTAAATTACAAATATATATAGCTTAAAAAGTAATAATTCACATAATTCATCTTTTTCATAATGTTTTATGTCATAATTACGACAATAGGAGTACCCAACTCACACACACATTTATATTTTACGCGAAAACTGTATATACACATATACATACGTATTTTTTCCGGTCCAAAAGACTTCTCAATCAATCAATATTTGCTACGAACACATTTGATTGCTTCATCTCTAATGAAAAGCGGAAAAGATCGCGTAATATCGTAATATTATCATCGTTGTTTATACTTCTCTTCTCCCCTTTTATTCTCGCTACTATATTAGCGATATTAATAAATAAGATTGACATTGATTCGTGATGAAGTATTATAGATGAACACTCATATTACTGGCCGCAGAATCTTTGTCATAAGATATGGATAGCAAAGGATATTGTCGGGCGACCATCCCCTACCGCTCGTGGACTGTGGCAAACCTCGAGTAGGACTGTAGGAGGGACTGTAGTTAGGAATTCCTGTCAATATTAAGTGTTAATAACAATATCAGTTTGATATTATTCGTTCATAAGAAGACTGTGGACGTTAGGAATACAAGATAAGTCTTTCAGTCATCAGTTTAAGGTAAATTTCCTAATCGTTTTCGACACTGCAAATAAATAAATAAATATATATATATATGAGATATAAATGAGATAAAAAAAACTTTATGGTGTTTTCCCGTGTGTATCTAGAGTATATATACCAAGCTGTCATAAAATTCTGTATATGTGATAAAAATCCTATTAAAGAATTTCCTTTAACATAAAAAATCCTAATCTAATTATTACTTGCTATCAAAAGTATAATCTCCTGCAAATAAAGTGTGATTCAGCTGAAAGCCCGGTGGTCCAATCAACTTAAACGATAGAAGCGGGCCTTTGGGAAATCTGCCACTGTTATAGTCCGTAAAATGTATATCATTAAAATTGTATTATGTCTGATGATTATGACACATTTTATAAAACAATATTAATATCATTAAATAGACACATTTGTAAATAATTGTCGTTATTTATTGCTATTGCATTTTTTGAATAGCCGAATAATTGATGGGGAATATTAATTATTCAAGTCAGTTACACTAAAGGCATTTCCAATGCGTTGCCGACTAAGAAGCGAAGAATTTCCACCTTTTTGTCTTACTACAAAAACGCGTAAGAAAACATTTCATTAAATGAAATCTTTCATAAATGGAAAGAGATATAAATTCTGAAATTAAAAGCCTTCAATGTATACACTTAAAATGAAAATGTTGTGCATTTCTCTTTGCTGAAAAATCGCCGCTCGTCCACTCGCTCCAATGGACAAGCACCCTTAGCTGCAGCGCTACAATCAAGTAAATGGACTCGTATATACACAGTTCGTAGCGGGATCTAGGCCGGCTCTACCTGAGACAAGCTTGGAGCTTTCGCTGACAAAATATTGTCACCTTTTCATTGACAGATTTATTTTGTTTCGCTGCTTGGAGTTTGTTTGAGCTTCGAAAATACAGTTCAGTACGAAATGAATTCGCGTTGAACTTTGTATTTTGCTAATGTATCAAGATATATTTGGCGTAGCAAAATTCTCTTTCAATTTCAATCATAAATCAACAAATATTAACTCAAATTCAGTTTATTTTTTACTTTACGTTAACTTATATCGATAAAGCGTTAATTAGTACGCTAAATTGTTAACCATGTAACGTCATTGTTAGCGCGATAATTAATGTGATAGGTTGGAGATGTAGCCGTGACGTTCCTGATATTGTTTACGACAAAAATGTCTGCCTATCATCAGGAACCTTTGATCAGTAGCCAACATGTAAAATAATGCATTCATAAGAAAATCGTACACTCAAACCGACAACCAAAACTTAAACGTGTCATTCAAATTGTCTTGATATCCGATATTGTAATTATTGTGTCATATATTTCGATTTTCTGACAGCGATTCTGTATAATAGTGCCAACAGGATTGAAGTGCACTTCAAAAAGAACCAAATGCCATAGTACATTTAGTTATTCAGCACGAACGACTCTCAAGCTTCTCCTTGAACTCAAATACATGTACGCAGCCTTTACAAGCCATACTTTATTCAGTTGCTATTTTCTATTGAAATGCGCATTCATGTTTTTTTTTTCATCCTTCTATTGTAACTATTCGTTCTCTAACTTTTTGGTTCAACTCGAGAATTGGAAAGCATGTCTTTTGTCAAATGGCGTTTCTCTCGAGTGTAGTTTCTTTAGGGTTGACAAATTTTATCGGAAAATAGTAATAAACATCATAGTTTTACAAAAAAATCCGAGTTGGCCGTTTACCTGAAGTGACTTCTACCGAGTTCGATACCCAGTCGGTTTAGATGTTTGTATGACAAATAAATGTTTGTTCTCGGATTTTGAGTATTCGTCTCATTTGTGTCAACGCCATCTATGAGATGTGGAATCCTTTTGGAAAGCGTATTTTTTAAAAACTGTTGAAAAAAGAATTTCAAACGTTTTTTATGTGTATCAGTAACATCAACTGCATTACCGATGCGTTGGCAACTAAGAAAGACAAGAATAAAGAAATATCTGTCTCTCAAGATAAAGAAGTATGATTCAAGCAAGAGAATGGTAGTTAGCCGTCAAGCATCACATTAATAATTTAATAAGGTACATTTTTATTCCTACGTGAAACTCTAAGTTGACTGGCTTCTTTTCCTTCTTTATACACGTTGAAACTCCACAAATCGAAATATAAGGCAATAAGTCCAACGTAAACAAGATATTGTTATATTTGTGGCAGCCCTAAGCATGCCCCACTTCCCAGCTCGTCAGTGACGTTGAATTCGAACGCTGTATTTAATTACACCTTCAGTGACTAAAGTCGCTTTACTTTTGAACTCACTTTTGTTTGCTGCAAGCTGTGGTTAAATACTATTCAACCAAGTACTAAGTATTATTCAACCAAGGACCGTATTCGATCGACCTCAAGTTTGAGGTTTATGCGGGCACTAAACCAAAGACTTATGCGGTTAAAATGATATGAAGATTAGTCAAAGAATAAGAGATTGTTAAAGAAATTAAAATTGTTAGAGTGATATTAAAGTGTATTATTTTGTACCCATTTCTAGGATAGAAGTACTTACGAAATATATACGGTGACATTTTGCGGCCATAAATATTTTATGGAGGATATTAGAAAGAGGGCGCGTTAGCCTGACTGGTGAAAAACCTACCTCGGAAATTAAATAAAACTAGGTGGCCAGGAGAAACAGATGTCTACTTCGACGTGTAATAACGAACATGCCACGAATCGCCGAATTAGTAATTTAGTTTTGCGTGGGCAGAAGTCAATGTTCAAGTGATGGTTAATGTCATGTCGATAGCTATTTTATCGTAAGTGCATATTCACATTTAAACACGTTTTATATGAATATACAGAATATACTATTTGTGCCAAATGGCTGAAAGTGTACCAATACATGATCGTAATTTTTGTTGTGTTTAAAATTTAATATTTTTTTAACTTAATTCGCTTCTTCCCGTCTGAGCCAAAAAAAATACGCCCTCCCCGTCTTCATGCATTTGAAGCTGCGTTTACCATGCATGCAAATCAATCTATAATTTCTCATGTAAGATATAAAATCGTTATATAGTTAAGGTATTGTACTGCTTAGTTGAAAACACGTTGTAATAATTTTCTTCAGTTTTCATATAAAGAGCAACAGATGGTTTTTGCATCCAATTGAATACCTATTTACATTTAGTTTTATCTTGATTGAAGATATATAATAACTGTTACAATAAGATTTCAATTCCGAATGAATCCATACTACGGATATAGTCATAATGTTTTTTTCTAATGAAAACAAATATCAAAACTCAAATGTTATCATTGGGAAGCTGTATAAATATACCGTGATAAAAGAATTACATTTTATACATGCGGTATCTTGCTAAATTATTGGTTCAGAGATGATCACTTCTCTTTGAATTTAGACACACTCATACGTGTGCGACTTGTACATCGCGACGTTCTTCGTTTTTGAATTTAGTGGAAAATTATAATTTTATAGTTGAATATGACATTTTTATTTAGGTCTTGCACTGGAATCTATAATAATTCTCCACTATTCTCTTGTCTTTCTTCGAACAATTGACCTTATAAACCGATATCGATAAAAATACCGATTATAAAACGACCCTTTATGTAACTTAGCATTTAAAATGTCCTATGCGCAATAGGTATGTACTATTAGTAGAATGACCTATGGGCGTATTGATATGGTAGTGTTTAAAATAATAATACGCTTCGAACAGCAATATTGGTATAATTTCAAGGATGGTTTTAAAGACTATATTGGTAGGATGAAAATAGTACTATATGTAGAAAAAAAGAAAATTCCATTCATCATCCATTTTCACCACCAGTTAGGTACCACTTTCAGTTATTAAAAAACTCATTCCCGGACATAATTGCGTATCTCTGGCCATATGTATACGATATTATTACACACAAACATTTTTATTAAGCCAACATGATATAAAAAAACGAACAGTCTAGGCATTTTAAGTCTGTACACATAAACAGTCGTTAAATAGGTAAGAAACACACCTAAATCCTTTATTTAAATTACTTTTATTTAAATTATGACACGCATGTAAGTGTGTGAATGTTTATTAGTATTTATTTACACTCGTTCTTAAATAGATGCTTTATAAAACTGTATATAAATGAGATATTGCGTAAAAACAGCGCTACCAGGCCCTTCCACAGCGACACATTTAAATACATCATTACTGTCATAACATACATTCGACGTTGCGAGAAAATGGGATGCGTTATTTTACTACGAAGTGCTTGCCGCGTTTTAGTAAAATATTACAAGATGAGTATTTTCTCAAAGTATAAAATGTGTTGTACTATGTTAGAGTACTATTAACGTAAATATTTATTTTTCACGTATGTACAATATATGGACTCCTTAAAATATCATGACGGCCCCGTAGCTTAGTTGCTGTGACCTTGAAAGCGAAGCGAGGGGTCCTGGGTTCGATTCCCGGCCGTGGCAGATATTTATGTGACAGATAAATGTTTGTTCTCGGCTCATGGGTTAGTGACGTGTTATTTGTGTTGTCCATGCCACCCGCGACACAGGGGACTACTGCGGGAGTATGAGTGTATTAGCGGTTATATATAAAAATATATATAATCTCATTTCACTTATCAAATCGTTACCACTATTATTATCACAAACTATAACTATATCACTGCTCGATTCTTCTCTCATAATGTGACGGGTACAAAACAGTCAATCACGCGGGCCAAGTGCCGATTGGCAGACTTCACAAACTTTTGACAACCTTACGAAGAACTCTCAGGTGTACAGTTTCCTCAAGATGTCTATAATCTCAAGTCCCGCGTTTGGGAAACCATCGTTCAAATCACTGTTATTGTACTATTATCAATTACTAGTATTATATAAAATAATAGTTAATTTGATTTAAACGGGTTATTGTATCTACGGCTAATATCTCGTACAATATTATATCAAAATTTGACTTGCACGGACATTATTGGGTCCTTTAATTGAAGTAGTTTCTGTGGGATCAGTATTTGGTCTATTATTAAATACATGTACTAAGCAGATCTTATTGGCGCTAGCGTATTCTAATGGTATTTCATGTAACCTCGTCTATTTGAAGGTAAGTAAACTAAAGATAAAACAAATCATTATTTTCTACGAGAATAACATTTTTTAATTAGAAAATATCGTTTAACAAATTGTTTTAAATCGTGTACAGTAAAAATTCATTAAGTCGCTATAGCAATTCGAGATGTCGTTAGAACAAATGATATTTGTGTTGAAACATTTGATACCTTCTTGACAATTTTTTTAATTTAAAATCTTGTCTCTGCTCTCGTAAAGCGAATGTTTCATTTGTTGTGCTACATTAATGAAGAGTATTAAGAGGTCAATATCCATTTGATTCATCAGTTCACGAGCGAAATATCTTACAAGCCGTTTGAAAATTCCCCGAAATTTTATAATGAACGCTTAATTGATCACTAAAAGACGCTCTTTGCTATTGCCATTGACCTCTAGTGTTGTTTAATCAGCTGTGAGAAGTTCCACTCTTGGTCTTCTATTCAGAGGGTATTGAGGCTACTTGACTTCGTAAGGTTAAGATTTTAGAGTGTTCAGAATCTTTTCTTTGTTGATTTTGACTAGACTACTTGATGTGAAGGTGAAATTAGCAGTGTTATTTCTGTTCGAAAGATGGCTTTTTTGTAAATAAATAATCTTTATTTGTGTGTGTTTGTTGGTGTAGTAAACGAAAAATTAGTAATATTTTATAATGTTATGTTAAAATCTTTAGGAATTGTTATAATAAATCTTTTTTGTCGAACGTAAATCTCCCGAACATAGGTACAGGAATTTGAATTCTACAAGCACCTAAAGGTGTTACAAATCAATTATCTCTTGCTTTGGTGAAGTAAAACATCGCGAGTAAACCAGTACACGGATTCACGGATTCGCACTTGGACAGCGTGGTGGACTATGACCTATACCCCTCACATTGGGCGAGAAAATCCCTTGTCCAGCAATGGGTCAGTTACGAGTGTAATAATCTCTCGATGAAGTGATAATATTACAAATTATATCGTTATAGCAGTGTTAGTTACGTGTAATCAATAACTCTGTACTATATTGGCGTTACTTTGTTGAAACATGGATACTAATTAATATTGGAATATCAGCATATGACATAATCAAGATACATTAGACTAAGCTCTGAGAGTTGTAAAATATCTGTACATCATTACGTACGTGAACATTTAACAGATTAATTACTAACGTTACTACGGAATTCGGTGTTCCTTTAAACTACATTCCAATCGTAATTATTATCTTGCCACAAATTAGGTCACACTTAAATCAGTACATTTTACGATGATAAAAAATTCAGCATTTGGCACTTCGAATCAAAATTAACAAAAACGAGGGTAATTGAATCAATAATTTTATACAAACTCTCGTGAACCTGGCAAGACATACCGGAATAAATTTCAAAGTACACGCGCTTCAACAATTTTACTATATGTTTAGATGTGGACTGATAATACTATTATTTGGCTGTCAGCCACGTCCACGTTATAAGTGGGGACAAACTATTTTGGGATCAGTACAGTTGCCGATAGAAGAGTTTGACCACCCAAGGCCGGATTTCATGGTCGACTTTCTTGAAACGAGCTTGAATTATGTTCTAAAATATTGACCATATTTTAAAATGATTAAATTTGAGGTTATTCAAGAGATACTAAAAGTTATTTCAATTACGAGTATGGCTATTTGAGTTTTGTTTTTATTAAAGCCTTTGTGTTCTTTATCTAAGTCTATATCGTTTGCGATGGCGCAACAAGAACTTCACAAAAGCTTCTTTATTTTACTTCTTTTTTCTTCTTTTACTTTGTTTCTTCTTTCTCGGCCAGCAATACATTGATGAAGCCTTTGGTATTACTGATATTAAAAAGTAAACGTTTCCAATCTCTATTGAAAACATCCAAAAATTTCAAAAACCGAAAAATAGACACTCCTAGTTAATATCATGTTTGATTAATTCTGTTAAGATGAAATATTTTTTAAAGTATTATATTAAACGATTACATTTATTACAATGAATTTATAAAGATTAATTGTCATGGAGAAGTACTACATCTTAATAAATCACGACAACGTAAACATTATTATATCTTCCGGTCAATGCAGGACTAGAGCAGTCTGTTCTCGTAACTGTGTCATTGGCTCGAGTTGCACCTGAACTGAATGCTATATTTATTGTTATTTACAGTCTTCGTGCTTTAGAATCTACTTCTATCTATTCTCTGCCCTCTAATTCAATATCGACATCACTAGAAACTACTCAAATTACTTCATAGACATAAGAAATTAACAACCTTAATTTACTGTAATATGGTTTGATTAAATTTTAGACCATCGTATGACGCAACATTCTCAAAATGAAATCTGTGAGACTTGTTTAAATTTAATGATACACGATTATTGGTTTGACACTTAAACAATTTGTAATTGAATGTCCCAATTGCTGTACTTGTGAAATTAATTAAAATTATTAGTTTTAGATTAGACTCATGTTCTTTATTAGTTGAAACGTTTAATTCAAACACATTTGGTAATTTAAAGAGATGTACGAACAATATATAACACCATTCTCCTAAATGCGCAGTAAAGTAACGCAGTAACACTTCCGAAAACATTAACTTCAATGTTTACTTCCATTCTCGTAATCTGGAACGTCTAATGTCTTTAGCTCTCGATTTAGTTCCATGTAGTTAGGTCACACTGACCTATGCCAAGGTTTCCAATGTAATTTGTTATTCCGAAAACAAATACATGAGATTATTAACCTTGGAATTTAAATGAGCAACAGATTCTGAGTATTGGTGTCTTAGCATTTTGCACGGTAATGACTGTCGTTTTAAGGGTTTGACAATTTCTTTACTTCATTTAGTATATATCCAGTATTCCATATGAGAAGATCATAATACATAATATTTAGTATTAGTATTCATTCTTACGCTGTTTTCGCACCTGCTGTCAAACTTTTCCACATTCACCCAGGGTCGACTGGTAGACAATGCCATTAGGCATTAAGTGTGGCCTTTGTCTATCTTTACATTGTAAGAGGTGACATAAATATAGATAACAAACAATAAAAAAAAAAGTTATAACATCTACTTACTTTGTAATGTAGTATTTGATCAGCTTTCTCTGTCAAACATTTGTATCGCTTAAGCTTTGAGTCGGTATTATTTTTTCTACGTCTATTCGATTAGCGTCATATTTTAACTAATTCACAGAAACCCTGATGATTCCCCATGAATCACTTCGTCAATTGGTGACTGTTGTACTGTGTACTTACATTGTGTTGTCAATATGTTAGTCATTGTTCATCATTGACTCGTTCATATCGTAAAACTTCTAAGTATTCCCATAAAAGAGGTTCGTCTATACATATGTGTGAACTTATTAATTATGTAGTTATTAATTATGTATTTTTACTAATATTTACATTGTATTAAAACATGTTTTAAAGTCAAAAAAAATATGAACATTAATGTATAAGAATTTCAGATGGAAAGCACATTTCATAATTACTTATTAAACAAGCAATAAATTGACAGTAAAATATCTTTCTTTATTTAAATTTCATTTTCTCTTGTTGGCAATGTTCCATCTAGCATTTTTCAGCTTCAACTTCGATGCCAAGAAATCGATCGCTGTGGTGTGATTCTACCTTAAACTGACGTCACTAGGAAATCATAAGTACATTTGGTATAATAGAATCTCATTCACGACGTACAGAATACACAATTTCCGAATGCGCTTGCAATTGAAACAAATGAATGGAGATATTTCAATGGATTATCTGGGAAACATGAGTATGAAATTAGAGATATTTTGTAAATGTATTTATCTTGTTTAATATACATGTTTTTGGTACAACAACATAGTTTAGTTCCAAATTGATACATAGACAGAAGTAAGCATTAGTAACAGAAGAATTTACAATAAATTATTTCTGGAAATCAAAATAAATACACGAAATTACACCTAAATACTTTTACACTCTCAACGAAACATCACTTGATAAAAATAACAGAAAATATGACTAACAGATTAAAAACAAGCGACACGTTTCCGACAGCACGAACAGATTACATATACGAATTTATTATGATTGCGCGCGAAATTTTTACACTATTTTCACGGCCTTCCAGAACACAAACTGACAGCTGTCATTCTAAAACAAACGTTTCTGTATGTTTTCTTTTCATTGTTGATCGTTTATGAGTTGTCAATCGTCAAGTTATTATCTTTGACAATGTTTAGGAATATTATTAGGATGAGTTCGTCATCACCTACATTGGCATGGCTTATATCATTTCATTTGACAGGTTAAAAGATATTTTGCGGTTGTTATGGTCTATACAATATGTCACTTTGTATAAACTGTCTTATTATCACTATAAACCTACTCTGTGGTCGAAATTCAACCGTAATTCAATTGGTCAAAGGATAATCTCTTGTTTTCTAAACTTAGCCTTTTTAATGTCTTTTATATAAAATTTATCTATCCCAAAGCTTATATTCTTATAAGCTTACATTATTCTTAGAGGTATTAAGGCTTTCTATTCACGTACCAATATTAACGTCCATCGACCTTTATTCTTGTTCTGCTGACAAACAAAATTGATACTTTGTTTAAAAAACAAGTCCCGTTATACAAAAAGGTAATTTGTATCGCTTGATGTGGTCATAATACAACAGATGTCCAATACGTACAGATTCAATAGGTATCCAATTACAATCAATACAATCCGCGGCTCGGGTCTCGGAAACTTCTGAAACCGCTATTACGATTTATTTTCAAGAAAATAAGGTCTCTACTTACCATTATTAGGTCTGGAATGAAGTTGGGGATTTAATACTCAATAGGATTTTAAACTTGACACAATCAGGAGCTTGGCTTACTTGACGTTTAGGTTAAATGTTCATTGTGTAGTACAAATTAGTGACACGTGTCACAGCCAGTGTTAGCCGAGTTCAAAGTAAACACCAGGTATGCAATTGAAATTCGACCGCAAATCAATTACTTGAAGGGGAACTTTACATTGTTACACATATTATTGTAGATATATTATAATGTATGTATAAAATTGTTTGTTTGTATATACCTATGTCCTTTATAGAATCGTAAACTATGCTTTGATGTTTAGCAAAGCTGTTGTGCACCAATTTATGACAGATGGCGCCCTTGTTATTTCAATAAATTTTATATATAGTTGTGACAAAATATTATTAATGCACGCAAAGCTGCGGGCGGCAGCTAGTTACATAAATAAAATTTAGCATTCGGCCTTTTTGTATCAAAAATTACTTATAGAATATAAATAACAGAAATAGGAGATTCATTATTGCTAGAATATTTTGATTAACTATTTATTCTGAATTTGTTTTTTTTAATAGAGCGATTTTTGTGCGTAACACTTAATTCATTGTTTTTTTTGATTAAATTTCAATTAATAATATTTTATTAAGATTTGACATAAATATCAAAGCAACCGAAATATCTTTCTAGATATTGTATAACTAAAAACGCAGTTACATTCATGCTATCAATTGAAAAAGTCATTAAAATAGTAACAAAGAGAATCGTAAATGACGTAAAATGTACTACAGTTCATTATGATGAAATCGTAAAGCATTTTGTGTACGGCGTGTTCATTTATACAATTGACCACAGCCAACATTTTCGATATAGGCGAAATCGTAGATTCTATTTTATTTATTTATTTTTATTTAATACGTCACTAATATACAGTCTTTGTCGTCGTTGTCGTTGTCGTCGTCGTTGTCGTCGTTGTCGTCGTCGCCGTCGTCGTTGTCGTCGTCGTCGTCGTCGTCGTGGTCGTCGTCGTCGTCGTCGTCGTGGTCGTCGTCGTCGTCGTCGTCGTCGTCGTTGTCGTCGTTACATTGTTTTATGTTTTAAGATTATAAATAAGATTCTGGGCGTCTGCACAGTTATAAGTGACGACGTCATGCAATGCAACACTTAGTGACAACATAGTGAAATATTAAGTACAAATTTTACAAAAATACATTGAGTTAGGAAATATTAATGGTATTAATATTTTCTAAAGATTAGATATAAAAACTATTCATTGCATACGATTATACTAACATTGTCGGAAGATGTGCAATTTAATTGAAAATATACCTATCTTGCAGTCTCGTTGGTAGGATTCTGCCTGAGAAGTAAAGCGTTCGGCAACCATAGAACTCAACTTTATTTCGGTTGGGGAAGTCCCCGAGTAGAGACAGTTCATTATTTTCTTCTTGGCCGGCAACGTATCAGTGATGTTTTTAGTGTTACATTATTCCATGGGCAACGATATTTGGTTTCAATGAAGTTGCTCGTCTACCCTATATTACAATTCGAAAGTGTATTTGTTTGTCATTCTTTCACGAAACGGAGCGTCGCTATTGTATGAGTTTTGGTTTGGTGATATTTAGAAGGACAACGAGTACTTTAGGCTCCTCTTTACCGGAAAGGAATATCTCATTTTTGTGGAGAAATCCTTTACGCTGTTTATTTCAGCTAAATTAAAAGAAGTGTTTAACAACAAAGTGTTGCTTGGCAGCTATTAATATAAAGAAATTGACAAGCTTTTTATTGTTGTTGTTTTCACACACGCTGGCGGAGCCGACAACATCTAATAATAACATAAAAATTCAATAGCTATAGTGAAGTAGCTATTATTTTGCTCTTTTATATAAATGTATCCAGAGTCACTTGGACTATACACATATATGTATATGTATATAACAAAATCATAATCTACAAAAGAACTATTCTCGGAAAATACAATCCTCTTTCTGACGCAGTTAAGTAAAAATCAGCTTGAGTTTTCTTTTTTATATATAAAATATACCAAATCCCTCTATCCACCATGTGGCTAACAGTATGAGATTACTCTACGTTCACCCATAAAACAGGTACTTATAAATCTGTAAAAAACTATTAAATATATGAAATAGGACGTTGAATATGTTCAAGGTAATACGCCTACTAATTAGAGATTCTCTGAAACGCAAACGTTTAATAGAAAAAGGACTTATATTAATGAATAACTCAAAAGCAGGAAATATATTATAATATATTCCAACATTATGCCGTTTAAATATTTAAGAATAATGACCTGGATGTCTAAACATAATAACGAATGAATAGAATATTTTGTAGGCGCCTCTAAATGTTTTTTATGGGTTAAGTATAGGAAACCAGTTTGAAGTACCATCTCCTGCCAGCCATGGACACCTGTGACAATTTTTTAATATTACTATAGGAAAGAATATAGATCTTACCTAAGTCCTGTTAGTATAAAGTTTTAATAAGAATATCAGTTTGCTATTATTCGTTAATAAGACGTCATTGGACGTCTGGACTGCTAGAGTAGGTAAGTCCTGTTAGTAAGTATTAGTAATCGTCCAATCAGTAATCGTTAGTAATTTATTCTACTCTAAGTTAGCTACAGATGCATTGTTACCTTTATCTAGATGATCGCCTTATTGTAACGGGCTAACCAGGGCAGACTTCAGACTAGAACTCAATTGCTTAAGGTAATTACATTTCGGGGGAAATGTTAAGGCGATGATACCTCCCCGGGCAAGCCATACATGGGTCCTATGGGTGAGTATAGACTCAACTCTGTCCACTCGTGCACGGATATCTTTTTATACATGATGTGAATACCCATAACTCTAATGAAGATTAGTGAAAGGAATTAAGGAACAAATCCTAATTACTGGCATGCTTATTGCGTCCAAAACAGCAACTCTGCAACTAATCTCTTACTAGCAGTAAGTGAATCGTATGAAAATCGATGGAAAACAATTTTGATTATAACAACAAGATAGACTTAACGTTCCCTCCTTACCTTGAAGCTATTATCAAATTCTGTCTCATACATAGAATTAGTCCTATCACTTTCGAATGACTGGAATCTGGCTAAAACCGCGTCTCTGATAAATGTAACAGATAATAATATATATGCAACGTTCAGCAAGCTTCAGACAGAGAAAACTAAAAATAAATCTTTCATTTCTGTTGATTTATCTGCAATACTGCACTGAGCTAACATCGCGAGCGAACAAAGAGCCACTCGCAGACAAACTTTTGAATTTTGCAGTTCAAACAACGTTAAAAATACACATGACTCCTCGAACTAAGATGTATATTATTATGAATTTTGATTTGCATATTTCATTTGTTATTGTTAGTTTAGTTTTATATATTACAATCGAATTGGTTGAATATTAAATTAATGCGATATTACCTGAATGAGGTGCGTTTTGTCGCTCTTAGATTGACGAATTGGCCTAATCGTAAACGACTTAGTAATATTAGACTCTTAAGTTACTGATAACTCGGTCTTTATTTTGAGCAGTGACTTAATAGCAATAATTTTTGAGTGTTATATTTCTTCAAACGACACCTCAGCCATTCAACCCTACGTAGATAAATTGCTACGCAAATATTTTAGGGCACATATTTATGTTCCTTTTTTTGTAAGCTTTTTTTTATTTGTAATTTTAACTCAAATCTTATAAATCCTTTGTCTTATCCTATGAACTTGAAATTTGACACACTGCTGTAGTTCCGATGATAATGCAGCTTAATAACAAGTATGACCTGATGATTTAATTAGTAATGGCTCCATACGAGGGATCTCTTAATGATGAACAGCAATTACGATGATGATGATTACTATTTTTTTATAATATAAAAAGCATGTATTCAATTTTTTAAACATTAATCTATTTGCTATAGGCCTTGAAAATAGTATTCACCTCTTATATCAAAATACCCACTATAGGAATAGAATCTTTTATCTTAATTATGGACCCTGATCATGAACCAAGCCCAAAGTACAGACACCAGGATTTTTAACAAAAAATATTTCATAGATTTTATCCATATCTGATATATATGTTTAGACACAAACCACGTCTTAATGCGAAGTAGGCGACAGTGTCTTGATTGTCAAAAATTAAATGCGTATTTTCGCAATATATTAAATATTTTTTTATTTTCAAATCCAACGACCCCTGCAGTGACAGTAATTTAATTTTTTTGTCTTAAAAACTTTTTATTATTTTTATATTTTATGTGATTTTTTTATTGCAACATTGAAGAAGTACATTACATTGTATATCAATATACTGTAAGGCTGGCGTAAAAGGTCTTAAATAATTTATATTTATTTTTTGTATGTGCGCTGCAATTTAATATATAACTAGTAATACGTATTATATATCATATATATTTCTCTTCGCTTGACATCAGTACTCGGCAAAAGTTTTAATGAGTATTATTCAATTTAACACATCTTTATTTTGAACTGATTAAAATTAAACAGACACTCAATACACAAAGCTCGAAGCTTACTATAATATGTATTGTTTCTGAAATCAACTTGAATGCACTTCATTCAGTTACAGTCACAGTAGGGTTGCCCTACCCGGTTGTATGTTGTATTGCTATATTTATAGTGAAGTGTCAAATATAATAAAAAAATTATGTAGTACAAAAAATACTACATTTTTATCGCCAATTCAACTGCCACGATTTTTATATATTAATCGTAACTCGAACGCGTTGCAGACATAGATAGACATAACATAGATTATTTAAAAAAAAACATGAGTTTCCCTAACATGCATATTTTCACAGTTTGTAAAAAAAATCTCAATAATTGTGTCAATCCTAGTTACAACTATAACGTATAATACGAACTATACTATATATACCTGTAATTCTCTGTCCATGAGCGATTTCGTCATCTGACACTTTTTTCTCTCAAATTATTTTTATCTTGAACTATAATAAAGCTTACAAAGCTACCATATGAGTATTGAAATAACCATATCCACCTTTAAATCGAATAACTCGAAATGACGATGTCAATGCAAGAGCTCCTCAGTTATTCAATCTCATTCCATTCAAAGGGACAAGTCGTTCTTTTTGAGTTTACGAGAAAGGAAAAGCTTGTAGTGGTTCGTCAGCGGTATTCAATGGGACGGCCCGCTTAACTCAGCACAGAGTGCGTCGGCTAAAGCAAACAACGCACGCATTCACCCTGAAGCTCGTTCTTTCTGACATTGGGTACATAATCGGAGGCAATGCCCGGGTGTGTCTTTTCATTGACCGTTTGCAAACTTGTTGGTTGTGGACGAATGAGTGCTTGAAATGTTTACTGATAGTTGTGAAGCTAGATGTCAAAGGCCCGTCTTATTTGCAAAACGATATCCCTTACTACCGCTCTATGAAAATTCGAGATTTCATGTTGGAGTTCGGAAATTTGATTAACAAGTTTCACTGAGTTACTATGAAG
>DWPA01002217.1:0-16233 GCA_018251375.1 Calpodes ethlius
TAACAACAAAGCGTTGCCAAGCAACCGATGATGGAAAGGAATCGACAATCTTTTATTGCTAATCTTTTTTCAAACGCGAGTGAATTCGCGGGCAATATCGAGTTAAGTATATCCTGAGAATAGCAAAATGACTTATCGAACGCAAGGCTTACACGTGTATCTGTAGTCAAGTTAAAGCAATTACTTGTACTAAGTAATTACTTAAGCTATTATTTTTATTCAGTAGCTAGACGAAGTAAATATTGGCAATTGTTTAAAATACTCTGGGAATTAGTTTATTAAGTTATTACTTAAACTTAAGTATAACTTAACGATACATAAACTTGACTAGTAGTAGATACAAATGTCAGATTTCTAGTCATTAAGGTCCAGCAAAATTATCTGTGCGGTCTGATCGAAATTCGAGGCTATTTATTCATATCCATAGATATAGCCCATGCGTAAACACGTATTGAAACAGTACAAAAGAAGTATATTCATTTGTTGCATTGTCCAATAATATATAACATATATAATATATATAACATAAGTATGTATATTTCTGATAATTTGTCAAATGAATCCTGTGTTGATACCAAATATCTTGCACCGTTTCGTCACCGCTTTGGCCTTGCCTTCCTCTGATATGGGATTCTTAAAGAATAATATGCGTAAGCTTTTAGTGAATAAGGCGTTCATGAAAAACCATATTACATGCCATAATTACGGATTATTGTCAAGCATTCACTAACATAGAGCGCCCTCTGAAGGTACCATATTCTTACATCCATTACTGCCACAGAGTATATCAATCATTTATCAATAAACATCTCACCAGGTTTTGAATCACACACAACATCGCATTGTACTACCTTGATATGTTCCGTACGCTCCATCGAATTACACGATATCGAATCTCATGACATCGAAGCGTATGACATCGAACACTTTACATCGGCAGGATAGACGTCTACATACGTACAGATAAAATAAAATAGATTTGCTGTTGTTTACGATGAGCTTTGGAGTTTGTGCCATTCAGCAACGATGAATTTCTTTCTATCAATGGTTGCTAGGCAACGTTTTGTTGTTAAACATACCCCTTAATTTGTCTGAAATATACATCGTAGTGTTTCTTTCCGAAATTTGATGTTTTTTCGTAGTAAAAAGATGCATATAATACTCGTAGCTCGTCGTAAGTCCTCCCAACTATATTCAAACCTAAAATTATACTATAACGACGCTTCGTTGCGCTGTGAAAGAAGAACAAAGAAACACACTTTCGCATTTATAATATTAGCGCAGATTCACCTCTTTTTAAAGCCGTTGTCAATGTAGATTAGTCATGGTAAAATAATGCTGAAAAGAATATCTCTTGATGCAGCCTTAAACCATATTTTATTAATCACAAAGTAACAAAACTAACATGTTATATTATTACATGAATGCATTTGGTTACGTTGCCTGTGTCTAAATAAATTAGATGTCATAGATTTCCAAGATTTATACTTAACATTAATAGTCATCCACCGCCTACCTATATGTCTGTTCCCTTACCTTTTAACGTGATAATATTCTTCATATTTTACTTTTTTATTATATCATATCACTTATCTGCTTTTTAAAATAAATATATTCATTCAAAAAATACCTCTACAACTTGACTTGTGACATATAAGGCCAAAAAAAATCCAATCAAAATAATTTATAACAATTAAGTCATATACACAAGTATAACGTCAACAATAATTGAAGATAACAATGAAAATAAACCACGAAACAATTGTAGTAATATAACTCCAATCTCCGATGTCCGAATGGTATCACCATTGCGTCAACAGCTCGATTGGAAACGTCGAAAAAAAACGCTACCAAAGGACGGCACGTAACATTATTTATTTAACGCGAACGCGATGTGATCCTGTTTTTACAGCGCTTTTAGCCGTGCGCTGCGTGCAAACAGTTTAGCGGGCTTTGCGCTATTGTCAATGCCCCGTGTATCTATGCATGTGGCAGGTTAGAAAAACTGCGCTTATATTTTAGATAGCTGCAATATTAAATTATAGTAACAATATACGCATACTGTTTTAAAGTACTTTCAAATAATTTTCGTCATCAATTGACATCGAATCTAAACTATTATAACGTTTACGTCGTTTTTCGGTAAATATTTCTCTTTATCTTTATATTATCTTTTGGAAATAAAGGGTATTACAAAATTAAAATTTTATGTAACAACTACTACAAACAGACAAGCCGCCTAACCATTGTGTTACCATTATAACAGGTAATTTTTGCCGTTGGACACTAGTAACGCTTAAAAACACGACTGACGCGTTATTTACCCAAAAGGAAGTGGAGATCAGCAATACTATTACTACTGAATCTCAAGAAATCTCGCACTAACGGTACAAATAGATAAATAATTAGAAATAGATATCAACTTTAAACGTTATCAGTGTATGATTGGTAGACATCATCATCACAACTCAGCTGTCCCACTGCTGGGCTCAGGTCTCCTCACACAGTGGGGTACCGGCCATAGTTCACCGTGCTGACCAAGTAACGAATTGGTAGACAGTTCTTATGCCCCTGATATATTTAATCTACGTCTTATAACGTAAATTAAAGCGGTAATAGGGCATTAATTTAACATCCTAATTAACGTGTATTTTTTGTATAGAACTGCATTAATATCGATAAATCTGTAACTCACTAATTAAGACACACGTGAGCTCAGCCTTTAACACTTACGATAACACAGATGTGGCAGAAGCATTGCAATGCGGAGACAAGTTATATGCGTATAAAATTTATTTTATCCAATTAATTTACAACTTGAAAGGTACTCTTTTTCGCTAAATTACAAAAATATAGATGTTTTAAGAATAAATCCTCTGAAGCGATAATATACCGGATAGTAACAATGTTATTACGGAGAAAATCAAAGGCCACGCATTATCAGTAAGAATATAATCCCGGATTTAGGAACGGAATAGTTAGATGGGATTTTAATTTTGTTCTTAAATAACCAGAGGACTAGAGTTATTGTAACAAGACTTCTGATTTTATAATGCACTAGATTCAAAAAATGCAATTAATATTTTAAAAACGTTACTCGGTTATAATGAAATATTTTACTGATAAATAGTTTTTTAAATCGGATGAGTAGTTGCTAAGAAGTTCTCTATACAATATTTGAATAAAAAAAAACTTTTTATCTATTCATGTGTCAAGTTTTGTAATTTACTTTAAATTAGATAGCTCGATTCTGGTCAACAAGAGTATATATTTACTTGTAATACTGCTCTAACATAGGTATAGTATAAAACTACAAAAAATACAAAAGAAAACTTAGTTTAAATAAACTATATTTAGGTATCCGTTAGTATAATATCTGGTATCAACACGAGTAGCCGTCTTCTGCATCAATATTTCTAATCGAGAAACCCATGTCCCCCTAAACCCCAACAATATAGGCACGTTCGATGCTAATTCCCTCATTATCGCTGTCATGTCCTAACCACGGTTTAGCCGACCGGTAATAATATCCAACACCGCTAAACTTGGACAAAGTATTTGCTTTTGTGGCCGAACATGAAATGCAGTATTAAACTACATCGATCGCAAATTACAGGAAATTGTGTTATTGCCAAAGATATCAGGGTAAAATAAACTGTAGTATCTCGAAATACAGCTTATTATTGCTCCTTACAATAATGTTCGGCTAAGCGCTTGGAATACTAGATGTCTGACAGATATCCTACTTATGTTTTGATCGACGGAATGTCTAGTGTTTTGATCGCAGGATTTCGCGCGGCTTTACAAAACAATTTATTTCAATGAATGGATTGAGCCGCGGAAGATGTTTAACATTTGTAATCTCTATTTATTAGTTGTTGAAAATTCGAAGTTAATTTTAAATAGTATTTTATTCATCTTATTTAAATGATGAAAATACCATTATAAACAAATATTTTAAATGGTCGTTTCTAACGAAAAGTTATTCGATGAAAAATAAATGACGGTAATTGACAAAGCATAATAAAACACTTAATAAAATGCTAAGCATCTATATATCACATATTCTTAAATGCATATTTTCCCAGCCTAAACACAAGTTCGTTCTACCTAATAGACAAACAATGCATAAAGTTCAATGCGTTCACAATAAATGGATAATTAAATATAACAACGCGAAATTGTTTTAAAATACCGTCATTACAATATTATAGCGACACGTTAGCCACACGAGCACACAATATCCACCGCATCAATGTACGCCCGCCCTATACGAATAATAAACCTATTTTACGGTCAGCCGGCCGGGTTGGTAAATTGCCTTAAATTTAAATTAAACTAGAATCACAGTTTTATTAGTATCATCAATCAAACAACGGTCTATCGGAACGGGTGTGAGAGACGCGGAATATTGGTCCCTAAAGCTGTTGCCTCTAAGGTTATAGTAGCTTAAACTTGAATACTCCAAATCAAATAAATAACTGGGATGAATGGCGCCGAATATTAATAGTAAACTAAGATTCGACACGTGCCATTTTGTGGTTAATGTTAGTAAAATAGTAATAAACGTGTATGGTGCATAAATTTTTGTGCGGTTGGTTTGTCAATCCATTGGCTTCTACTTTATTAAACAATATGATGACAATATCTTATGAATGGATGTATGCGCGGAAACTTTCCTGGTGCACGGCGTAGAGCTTAAAGGTCTCATCACACTAGGAAATATTTGATTGCTAAAATATGTTTAAAAACATTTAACCTACAGTGATGAACTTGACTTATAAAGTTGTGGCATTTTCTTGACGTACAGTGATAAAACAGCCATTATTGTAGCCTTGTCACAACTGCGTTAACGTTAATGTTAACGGCTATACCAAAAGCATCCAAATTAACGCGTTACTTTAATCACTTCTCTATCGCTACACTATTGGCCACATCAGTGTATCATTTTAGTACGTTAATTGACGCTTTAGGACTCAGATTTAGCAGTGACAAAAGAATTACAGTCTCCTGGATTGACGTGTTCCATGTCAGACCTCAAGAATATCAAGTCATGAAAATAACCTCAAGTATGACAATAGGTACTTAAAAGATGTGGATTTACAATGGTTCTGTTTAAGTACTTCATATTATTTTGATATATTCATAAGAATAATAATTAGCATATAACTTATATCGATAAAAGTTCTGTAATTAATAAAATTCAAATACACCTTAATAATGTTTATCCGTTTTAAGTTGATTTAATTTTATTAAGATTAAAAACTTAGGCTATGTCATTCAGTATTAAAGTAGCATTATAAAGGTTAATAATTTTTAAAATGGGATGAGTAGTTCCGACATTGTCTTCTATATATAAGCATTACTTCATTATTATACAGTGATTAAAATACGTACTCTACAACCTTCCCCCCACCCCACACACTTCCCACACAAAGAAACTTTCCGTTGCATAGTATAAATAAGACAAACAAATGCAGTTTTCCATTTATGACATTAAATAAACTATTATTTTAGTTTATGTGTACCTATACAACTTCAGGGATATTTCTTACGTCATAGTGAATTTGATATGTCGACTTCGGTCCCCTCGCAAAGATTTTATTAAATACCCCCTGCAATGTCATACAGCAATTACGATAGTAAGATCCTTATTCTTTGAACAGTAGGAGAAATTCCTATTGACTTTTACTTGCATATAGCTTTTATTGTATATCTTTAATTCCCAATCATTTTAACAGTTTTTTATGTGATCATTTGCAAAATGAATGATATTTAACTTACAAGATTTAATTTCAGACAGATATTGGTTAGAAGCTGAATAAAAGCTTGTTAAATAAATAAATAATTTCTAACCTTCCATGTACGACATGAGTAATTCAAACAAATAAAAATTATATAAAAATACATGTAATCTTACGCTATTTTATGTTATTACCTTTAGTTTTACAGTAACCTAAGGCTTATCCCGTAAGGTTTCTTAGGGTCGTGATCGGTCAGAGGGCACTAGTGATTTATCTTTGGGCAAATGTATCCCGGGAACATAAAATATATACACACATTGGTATGACATTATGAGCAAAATTATCACGTTACCAAGCCCTAGTGTTAGCTTATTAGATACTGCATCTGCATAATGCGGACACCTATATTTATCGACACCTGTGAAAGCTATTACAACCGTTACATACTCAGGGAATTTTGTACTTATTTTTAACTATTTTATGTATTGTTTCTCATAGAAAAAGTAAACATGACTTTATATAATTTATTAAGTCAAAATTTAGTGAAATTCTCTCATAACAGCAACTTACGTCATAAGAGTAAAAAAAATAGTTTGAAAGTATGTATTTTAATTCTGATAAAAGTAATAAGATACGAATACGTACAAATATATTTAATTACATTATTGAATTATATTTTATTTTCTTATGCTGAAGTATAAGTAGGCATTCTTACATTTAAACGCCAGTGTAGTTTGTTGCTATGGTTACGGCCGTAACAGTCATACGAAATAAAGTAAAAGCTTAATGTTTAAAAATTTTCTCTCTAAAACTTAAACAATCGTCAATAAATATTGAATAATGCATAGAAAATTTGTTAAATAACACTAAGGATTTGGTAACTAAAAGTGTTTTTGTTTTAGTACGATTTTTAAAACACTTTGCAACGATGTTATTAGAGTTCAGATATTCAAATAAAAATTTGGAATATGATGGTGATTAAACTTTTAAAGGTTTTAAAATATCAATAGAAATTTATCAACACATAATCACACATCATACCATAAAGTATCTAACTTTATGGTATCACTATTGAAATCAACGAAAAGATCTACATAAAATGCTATATATGAAACATACTATTACACTATTACAACACAGACATTACTTTTTACTGGGCTAGACTCATAGTTTTATTTATTCTAAAGTCTGAAATAAAACGGCAAAGGGATACAAATATTGTTCCTAACAATCACCAAAGGGTATAATCACCGAATTCAGTACCTATTTATAACCTTATGTAGGTTAGGTACGTATATTCTTCAGGCTGTATGAGGTGTTCTCCGTCAGCGTAGCGGCTTGATGGCCCGCATTAATCTTCTTCCTCGCTCCTCGCATGATAACGCGATAACGTTTCACCCTGCTTGTGCGAGAAATATTCAACCCATCTCTGTATAAGTAAGCTTATAAATAGGTATAATTATTTGAGGGCAGAGTAGAACTATGAAATCGTAGATTGGATATACACATACAACTTTTAACCATTCGGTTAAACCAGACATTAGTCTCGGGTTTTCTAAATTCAAATTAATTTCAAATTTTATCTGTGGAATGTGTGATTCGAAATTAATTTGTTTTTATGTCATTTCATTTCGTTTTGATAACAATTTGTAGGTTTGTATTAATAAATATACTCTGTGGCGATGTAATTTACGATTAGTCATTGCCACGAAGTAGAGGAATTACTCTAGTTGAATCCTGAAGTCTAATGCATTTTGAAGAAGTATTGAATAAACCTGTGTTTATTATAGAACAATCAGATCGTAATTACACATTACAGTAACAATTAAACTAATATTAAAACTTATATCATTGATCTCTGAAAAATCTTGACGTAAATTCATCTTAGGGGAATTATATTAAAACAATTTGCTTACGAATAAAACGTTGCCACCATAAAAATGATTGTTTTAATTTGAATAAATTTACTCGAACAAACATTAGTATCGATTTGGGAAACATTAAAAACTGTCGTTCCCCCATTGCTTGACGGAGGCCGACCGACCTCACCATCCTGCAATAATATATTTAAAGGATTAGCCCCGTCGCAATATCGCGACCCTCTCTTACACCCCGCTGCGCTGCCCGCTATTCAAATAATGGAAATTATTTCCACATATGTGCACCTAAATAAATATCATTCTGTTGTCATTATTGAACACCCTCGTCCTTTCTCTATAGCTATTTTCACCCGTTAACTCGCGGTTTCAATGACGAGTTTAGGGAGCGGACGCGGAATTCTTCCGGCTTTATTAGCCGCGCATTTCCACTCCGAGGCTCGCTAATCTCTTTACGTCGTATGACTCGAAGTAAACATGAAAATCTCATACAAAAAATTACCCAGAGTATTCAGTAAAAACCAGTCGTTTACCTATGCGTACGAAATATGCGTCCATGTGAATTCGTAAAATTTATGTTTCGAAAAATAAAAGCTCGTATATGGGGTGGAAACGACCGTTTATGTTCACTTAACCGAGGAAAGAGGGTATTATTTACCGTTTCGGCTGGGTGAACACGCCACAGTGAGTGAGACAAATACCGCTGCTGGCACAATATTTATTGCAGTCGCTACGTGGATTGCGCAATTTATCGCGGAGGTGTCGTCGGCGATCGATCGCCGGCTGACGGACGCGCGCCATACATCAGCGCGCGCGTTATCTGTGCTCACGGCGACTTATCGCTCGTCACAGTCGTCACTCCGCCTCCGTCCTCGGCCTCCGCTAAATAACAACATCGATTCATCGGAGCCTCCGTGGCGTTTCCCCGGTCCTGACGTTCACTGCGGCCAAACTGAAGGCCGAGCGGCGAGCCTGCCGAGGCGTCCCGTCCAATCGCGACGCTCGTTTATCTTCATTTCGCGGCCGCAATTAGACGGGTCGTTGGCTGCGGCCGGCGGGGCGTCGCCTCCGCTATCACTACGTGGCTCGAATACGCCGATGCGCCGCGTCCCTGTCAACTTCGTAATGAGTAAAGTTAATAGGGTACCCACCGAACGCACCGAACCGACTTCGGGTTCTAAATCTAGTTAAAAGTTGCCGGTCCTACTGGAGTACCTCGTAACGAGAGAATTTGACCAGATTTTTAAAATTAACAATTTTGTTACAGGTATGGTTCAAAAATCGTAGAGCAAAATGGCGGAAACGCGAGCGGAACGCCATGAACGCGATGAACGCTGCCGCGGCCGACTTCAAGAACGGCTTTAGCACGCAATTCAACGGGTTGATGCAGCCGTTCCCCGACACGGACGCGCTCTACTCCTCCTATCCATACAACAACTGGGCAGCCAAAGTGCCTAGTCCACTGGGCACGAAGAGCTTCCCGTGGCCCGTAAACCCACTAGGATCAGTGGTCCCGGCGAGCCACCACCAGGGCTCAGTGAACTGCTTCAACACTGCGACCTCTATGGGTGCGGTCGGCGGCGGTGGCATGGCGGGCGTCGGTGGTTCCGGCGGGGTCGGGGGAGCGGTCGCTCCGTGTCCGTACACGGCGCCCCCCAACCCGTACAGCATGTATCGCGCGGAGCCGTGTCCGGCGATGTCTTCGTCGATCGCGTCACTGCGGCTGAAGGCGAAGCAGCACTCGTCGGGCTTCGGTGGCGGGTACGGGGCCGTGTCGCCGGTGTCGCGTGCGGGCTCCGCGCCGCTGTCGGCGTGCCAGTACGCTGCGGGCGGCGTGGCGGACCGCGTGCTCTGAGACGAGGCCCGCGGCCGCGAGGAGACGCGCTCGCCCGCACCGCTGTTGGTCGCGCGCGCCTCCTAGTCGCCGCCTGCGCGCGCGCCTCCGCACGCCGCGCACGCGCACCACCTCTACCGCCACCTGTGGGAGTGGTTCGACTGAGCGGTCGCGGTTGCGTTCACAGTCGCGCAACCGGCGAGTGGTGCGATTGTCGACCGGCGTGGCGTCCGACTCCGCGCGCGTTTCTCCGCTAGGTTAATGGTTAAGCGTTATGAAACTTCGGGCAATAAACCTAACGATTCGTTCTAGACGTTGTTATGTTGTAAATATGTAGCTATGTACGTACGTATACCAAAGCGATGTGTGCAATTTTTACAAGCTTGTTGTATTTAGATTACTATACGATATTAATTTATAAGTGTGTACCTAGTTTATTCTACTCACTTGTAAATATAGGTATTAAGTTTATTCGATTATTTATTTATATTTCTGTAAACTATATACGTATAAGTATGAAGCATTTAACTTGAAACAAAACTAATAGCTTTATTTTGTTACGTATGAACATATGTAATAGTAATTTAATATTTTTATTTACTAGATAACCTGTTTCAAATATAAAATGTTTCAGATGACGGGTTATAAATTTTACTTGTATTATGTCAAAACCACAGCATTTAAATATAATCACTAAAGGTAATTACTCTGTGTAGAGACACGATCCGGTTGCCGTTTTTTTGTTAGATGCCGATCAGGTGTCGGAAGCCGGAACGGTACGCTCCAATACTAGATATTTTTTATTACCCCTAGAGCATACTGCGTGCGTTCCACTCATACGGCCATATTGTAAAGGTTTTTGACGTCACAATTTTTGGAAAATTCTGAGAATAACACCTTAGCTATTATTAAAATTGTCTTAATTAACACAAAACGTAGACACTTTTAATATCTACTATAAGTGCATTTTCATTCTGTGTATAATTATAATCCCTTTGTCACAGGGTTATATTTTGCTAATTATAACTAAAATAGTTTATTCTTGTTTAAAATGTAACTAAAATTAACATTGATGGTTCACAAGTAATGCCAGTTGTAAAAAATGTAGCCATGTAGAAATATTAATTATTATTACGAACTTAACCATCACAAACTTGAAGTAGATTAATAAAATAAAATATATTATTTATATTGGTTACTAAATGCAAGAAAATGTTGAAAGAACGCAATCAAGACACATGTACGTAATGTTATGAGAACGTATGAGTTAAAAAATACATTGGCTATTTGAATGTATCGATATATAATGCGTTAGCTACTTCACAGCACTAGAACGCAATATATTTATTATGTAAACGAAGGAGTGAATGCATTGGCTATTTGAACGTATTGTTATATGTTGGCTACTTGAAAGCACCAGACCATAAATGTTGCTTATCTGAAAGCATTATTACTGGAAATATTGGGTACTTAAGCATCATTATACCTAATTATAATACGTAGAAAATAAGTTTCCATCTATAAATAACATTTACTAACGGCATTGTCTACTTACTTTTTTTAATAATTCAGATTTATATGGTAAAATTGATAGAAAATCGAAACTTCTCATTTTTAAGAATTTAAATTCGAAATAGTGGTATCGCTATGTTAGTAATTATACATAACACTTTGGATTACAATATTCTAACGCAAATATATTTTAAAGGTACCAAATTAATTAATGAATTCATACACATCCTTTTTAATTACTTTGCAAGTGATATTTTCAAATTACTAAAGTGAACTCAACATTACTGCAAATATTTAGTACTTACAACATATAATTCTGCTTAATAAGCCTACAAAATGATTTCATGTCCCCCACCATGGAAACTTCGTCAAATTTCATGAGTACTTGAAGATATTCGTGAACAGTTACGTTTATATTTGTAAAATAAATTGTGTATTTTAATATCAATGTTATAAATATCGAGCCTTCTAGAATTCCATCTTTGAACCCCCCGGGGGCTCTGCGGATACTTATAATATCACTACGTAAAATACTTAGTATATCACTACCTAACGTGATACTTCAAATTCTTTTTTGAAAAACATTCGAAAATTAAAAAATGTAGTTGCTAAAAGCGTTATATTGGCAGTTCTAAAATTAAAAAACTTCGTTTTGTTCTTTTTCTGAGAGCCACAACACGGTTTTAGCTTTGTGGGTAATCCCAACGAGGTACGTTTTACGTCGGTCTTTTAACGTAACAATTACATATAACAACGACTGCAACATACGAGTATCCGAATGAACAATTGTCAAAATCACTGCGTATAATATTTAACTAAAAAGATAAAAACTGAACGCAATTAACAATGTTCTTAGTTCTGTATAACTTCGCATTATAACGTGCAACGGATAGCCACGTATAACTATGTAGATAATTAATTAATTATATATACCTACAGACATAACAGAATACATATCAAACCTCACTTTTATATTTCAACTCAATTATTTCGCTTTAGTGCAATACATGTTTCCAACTAAACCAAAAGGACCTTACGATGTTTCAATAGAAATTGGATTATCAGCAGCAATTAGATCTTTATTTCCTGCATCTGCAAAGCTGACGTGTTTTTACAAAACTCTGTTTTGTTTACTTCGCAAAAGAAAAATCATATTATACTTAGATTTTTACTGTGTTCTGAAGTTATTACGTAAAAATAATTATGTTGAAATAATTTAAAAGATATATAGATAACATTTTTGTTATATAATTTTACTTTTATTTTATAGTGTCAGAGAGAAAGTTGAAATCATTAAATTTATCTTCTCTGTCATTCACCATTAGCGCTACTTTTACGACCACAGCGAAGGCCAATTCAAGATTCCATGATATAAAAAACATAATAGAATTTTGTGATATTTGTCATCCATAAGATTAAATGATAAAATAGTTAATTGAGGGCCTGGTTGACAGACAGAACGTATTGAGGTCCTCGCAGTAGTTCACGCCTCATATACTTATTTAAAAAAGAAAATTCAACCGTAAACGCCGTTATATAAAGCTCATATGTATAAGCTTTTCTTGTTGAATCTGTATAGTGCAAAGACTAGGATACCAATAGTATGGCGGCGTGCACAAAACAATGTACTCGTGACGCACTTCAGAGGCATACACAATTGACGAACACTAACAAATAACATAATTAACTATGTGTGAGTATAAGCTCCTGCTATTTATATTTAATTAAAATCGGACGCTTCAAGATCGTTACAGCCGCCTGAATGAGATTAACATAACCGGGATCTCATTATTTATAGTAAATATTTAATATACAAGTTGACTTGTAAATAACTGTATCTATCTAGCAATTAATGTTTCATTAGAACTATTTTTAATTTACACGAACTAGAAATATTTCCGTGTGCCTATCAGTAAAGAATATTAAATTATATAAATAAATATGTAATTGTAAATAGCTAATTCGAAATGTAATAAAATCGTGAAATAATTTGAGGTTTTCATTTTATACATATCATACAAAATATCGGCGAACAGCTCCATTTCGGATTATGTAAATGTAATTAAGGAATACTGGTTGTTTTGTAAACTAAAAAACCTCTAGTCATAATAAAAAATATCACTGAATAAGACCTGCTTTCATTTCGATTCCTTCTTAACCTTTAATATTGTAATTAAGTATCTATATGTATATAAATCTTACATAATTTTATCAGAAAGGTACACTCAGAAATTAAATTTGAAATATCCACTTTCATTGAGATTTATGATAAATTAAAGTTTAATATTAAACACGCTTTCAGATACGACATTTACGTCATGCAAGGAAAGTTTGTCTTTTAAGTATAAAAATATACGTGGAAATCAAAGGGTTCACATTTAAATATGCAGAAAACGCATTCTTCATACATCATTCCTTATTGCAGACTTTTAAACCTTTATTTTTACAACAAAATGTACCCTACGTCCGTCTCCTGGTTCTAAACCACCTCCCCACCAATTTTCAGCCAAATCGTTTCAGCTGTTCGTGAGTTATAAATAGCGTAACTAACACTACATTCTTTTATATAATATAGTTTATTTAATACCGCTATCTTTGATTTTTGCTTAGTACAAAGGTTGACCAGTAGAGAATGCTTTTAGGATTAAGTCCACCACTTGTACCACAATAATTTGGTATAATAAAGTTTTAATAAATTAGTAATAGTGTCCACACGCTATTGGATTATTTTTCTTTACACTAAAAACAGTAAAGAAGTATATTTTTGACATTTAGAATCGTATGTTTGTGAAAGTTAAAAACTATAGTTGAAAACATATTTACTAAATGGTCCATAATTGTTACTATGCTTGTTAAAGGTGAATTGCGTACAATAAAATTAAACGGCCTTTTAAGGCTTGTTTGTATACTAACTGAGTAGGTCAAAGACTCCCTGAAACCTTTTCGGTAATTTCCAATGACCTTAATATTAATTTTATAATACCTACACACGGTATAAAAAATATAAGCGAGTTTTATACTCTCAACTTCTTTCTAATTATTTTATAAGAAAATTAAAAAGAATGTAAGTAAGTAACTAGAACATTTTTGTATACATATTTGTCATGGAATACATTGCCTTGTGTTCCAAAACCTTTGAACATTTATGTATTTATAAACGACAATAAGATTATAATATACATACATACATACATACACTAATAATGCAGAGACAGCTAGTTTATTTTTACCATTTTGGTCTTAAGTGAAGCATAAAAAATATGTGCGTTTTAATATCGTGTTCATACGACCGCCGACACATGCACACATGTGGGCATGGTTTTTTGACTATGAAAATTTGTATCTAAACGATGTTTATAAAGAATGGTGGAAATTTATTTCTTTCCGTAAATATTCATCTTACCAAGGTAGGTCTCTCTTGGCAATCTAGGGCTTTCTTGAAATGATTACACATTACGTAAGGCTAATGCTGTTCTAAGCGATTCTAAGAATACAATTAAATTATACACAAATGTATACAAAAGTTACTTATAGAAAAATTCAAATCCATTAAATGTCAATAACAAACCGTTGAAGCTATAAATATAAATGGATAAATATACGAGTAACCAGCGATGTCCGAATAAGGAAGCTGATACAGATGTGCATTGCATTCAGCGCGACAAAGCCGCCTCCGGGAAGTTGCAAAGGACGTGCATTAAATTGAAATGGAAATAAATTTCGCGTTACCGTAAGCTCTGCAGTGGCGACGGGCGGGGATGGATTGCGTCGCCACACTCCCAGCTCAACCTGCAATACCTATTCTACCAACTATTTTACCTAACGTTTTGCTGATAAATAGATATTATATTTCACCGTCACAACTCATAGCTGCGCCATGCCCGTGTCAGAATACCTCTCAGAAGGAAAGGGATTAATGCTTGGAGTTATGGAGTATATAACTATCGCCGCAATAAGATTTCGTCAATGTGACCAGTTGCGGTTTTGGTACACTTATTTATTCTTGACTAGATTTCCGTCCGCAGCTTCGCCCGCGTGATCCCATGCCATGATCAGTGACATTTACTACATGTAAGGAAAGTTTTTCTTTTAATTGGGGACAGAAAATGTGGATATAAAAAGTTCACAATCAAATTCTCCATAAAAAATTTTCAGCCAAATATCTTCAGCCGTTCGCGAGTTATAAATAGTGTAACTAACACGACTTTCTTTTATATACATAGATTCATCAATTGAAATTTATGAGAGACTGAATAATTGAGAATTCTTAGCGATGTTTTCATTTTGTAACTATAATATAGTAGTGAGAAGTTATCATGAGATATTTAATAACTTTGATATGATTAGAAAAACCTAAGCTTTAATATTAACATTCGTATGAGAATTCATTCATCCTGAGTGAAAAGCTAACCTCACTTGCTCCTACTGTACAGTAGAGTACTCACCCCCGTATTCACAAACAATACTATGAAATATTCCTCAATGAGATAGCTGGCTCGTATTCTTATCTTTGTCTTTGGCATTATTTAAGAAACTAGAGTGAAGTAGATCTCAAAACAATAGTTTTTTACCCTAAGACTTCATAGATTTATTTGTGAATACGGGGGTATGGCGCCTTGTCTTTGCTCTCGGAAATCGCTAGACTCTGCATCACCTGCAATTACCTAACGGTGTTTATAAAGATGTAACATGTACCAGGTATTTAGATACCTGTTTGAACCATAATAGGTCATAAGTTTACATTCGTTCTTTCATAACATATTCATATTTTTTTACGATTCATTAATGTGTGAGTATGATCTTAATAATGTATGGGCTATTGAAGAAACAAAAACGAACCGTTTTAAACCACAATCCGGAAAAATAACGACTCATCGAAGTAGGAATGAGTACCTAGTACTTAACTTAAGTAGTATTTCTTACGACGCTTAAGTACTTCGTGACTTTATTTATTTGTATTTGGAAAACATAGAAGTTTAAGTACATAATAAGTATTACTATAAATAAATTACGTTTTTCAGCAAAGTTTTCATCAATAAATATATTTGTATCTATAGTCAAGTTAAAGTAATTACTTGAATTGAAAAAAATATTTTATTCTAATGGTTAAGAATTTGAGTGAAGTTTTCCGTCAAAATTTTGAATGCCAATTAGTTGCCTACTTTTACTTAAACGTCAAGAATTACTTTAACTTAATTATATACAAAATTGATAGTTACAAAAGCAAAATATTGAGCAAAGAAAAGTGTATTCATACAACTAAAAA